>PVIY010004509.1:0-102724 GCA_004026745.1 Myrmecophaga tridactyla
TAATGTTTTTTCAGCTACTCTGCTAACTATCATTGATAGTTCGGCAAAGTTTTTTTTTTCTTTGCATGGGCAGGCATCAGGAATCGAACCCGGGTCTCTGGCATGGCAGGCGAGAACTCTGCGTGCTGAGCCACTGTGGCCAGCCCTGAGTGAAGTTTTTATGCACTGTAGCAATTTCTGCAGTGTTACTGATTTGTTAGCAGAGAGGAACTTAAAAATGTTTTTTGTTTGATTGTTTGTTTTTAAGGCTTGCCAAAATGGGAATTAAGCTATAGAATGCAACATAGTTTATCACGGCATCTAGTTTATCCTTTATACAATATACTGGCCCTGGTGCTAAAAATGCTACCATGGCCTCTTGACTTAACTCTTAAACATCAAGAATGACCTTATGCGTTCTTGGTATTGAATGTTTAACATGGACCAGGCACTGGGCTTCAGCCATCATCTCATTTACCATCCCCACACAACCCTGGAGGCACGCACCATCATTACCCCTCTAGAACACAGGCTGGGAGAGGCAGAACCAAGACCCTTGCAGAGCCAGAGAGGGGAGACCTTGACCATTCAGGATAAACGGGATGGTGGGTCCTGGGTGGGAGTGGGTGTAAAAGAAACTGAGGTCACATTTACTGAAAAGTTTGCTGCTGCAGAAGAGAGAAGAGCGAATGGTTTTGATTTCCAGCCCTGCCCAAGATGAGAGAGAGGTTATTTTAAAGACCAGTGAGAAAGGGAAAAATATTTAGGATGCTGCAAATGGAGACAGTGAGTTCTCCTGAAGTCAGGAAGGAATGGGATCAAAGATATAGGTGGAAGGGGGCAATGCCGGGGAAGGAGAAATCCTGTTCCTTTATATATGTGGGCAGAGAGGTAGGGATGTGCAGTGCAGGCCAATGCTAATGGCTCCAGTGACCACATTTTCTGTGATCTAGCAAGTTTTGTTTTGTTTTGCATGGGCAGGCTCCGGGAATCAAATCCAGATCTCTGGCGTGGCAGGCGAGAACTCTTCCACTGAGCCACCGATGCAGTGCCTTCTACCAAGCTTTTAATAAGTGCGCAGTGTGATTAAGAACACAGGATCTGGAATTAAACACTGGTTCACATTCTAGTTCCATTATATACTAGCTGTGGGATCTTGGTCAGGTCATTTAACTTCTTTGAACCTTAGTTCCCTCATCTAAAAGTGAGGATAATAATAGTACAATGGCTTATAGAAGTGTTCTGAGGACAAAGTTCCTTATGAAGCAACATGCACTCGATAAAGGTTATCTATTAATGTTTCTCTTTTAATTATCCATTCAGGTTTTTTCCCTGTCAATGTAAGCCTATGTGTCTGTATGGTATCTTTGGGGGCGTGAGGAAAGTTCTTAAAGTTCTTTTGTTTTTGTCTTATTCGCCTTTTATTACCACCGGTATGGGAATGATCCCTGGCAGAAAACAGAAATTCAGTAAATGTTTGTTGAATGAATGAATAGTCCCATCATTGAAATCTCACATTGTAGTTATGTTTTTTCAATGTCTAGCTAAGAAGGTCACCAGGAGAAGTTTGTTTCCCTGGAGGAAAGCATGAACCTGCAGACGTGGGTGATATAGCCACAGCTCTCCGGGAAGCCCAGGAGGAAGTGGGGCTGCAGCCCCATCAAGTGGAGGTCATCTGCTGCCTGGTGCCATATCTGCTGGAGGTAATGGTTGCAGTGGAACTGGGTTTCTCACACTCTCATGAGCTTCCCAGTGAATCTGCCATCCTCACTATTCCATGTTTGGCCAAATGTGGTTTGAGGCTTGTGTGCTTAGACTCAAGAGACTGATTTCTTATACGGACTTTGCCCCTCATGAGCTAAGTGGCCTTGGGCAAGCCGTTTTCCTCTCTGGGACCCCAGTTCCCCATCCAGAGAAGAAAGGGTCAAACTAGATTGGTGGTTTTCAAAGTGGGTACTGTGGAACCCTGAAAATGCTTCAGCATTTCATTAACATTTAATTCACATTTCCTTTTCTCCAATATATATTTCTTTTGAGTATTCAGTTGAAAAATAACACAAAATCACTTGTGCTGTATTCCAAATTTTAGCCCATTACAGGCAACACATTGATTACCTTTGCCCCAGCCATGATTAATTTTTGTGTATACCACAAAATGTTACTTACTGTTTAAAAGCAAACTGTTAGGGTGGTGCCATGGTGGCTCAGTGGCAGAGTTCTCGCCTGCCATGCCGGAGACCCGGATTCGATTCCCGATGCCTGCCCATGCAAACAAACAAACAAAAAATTTAAAAAAAGCAAGGTTGAAAAACTATTACCGTATGTAACTGCATTTCTCTATGAATCAAAATTACCTTGATAGCACACACAAAAACAACACCTGGAAAAAAAAAAATTCCAGGGCTAATATATCCAGATCTTGTTTTCTATGAATTCACCACAACTTCCTCATTGTTCTACTAATTGACTTTCAGAAGAGCAAATATTGAACATTTGAACTTGAACAGCAGCAACATCCTACTGGAATAAGCTTTTTATATACACTTTTAATGCTAGAATAGTTTTAGATTTACAGAGAAGTCACAAAGATATGGAGATGTCTCGCCGATGCCACACCCAGTTTGCCCTGTTAACATCTTACGTTGGTAAGATACGCTGGTCACAACTAAGAAACTGATGTGAGTGCATCCCCATGAACTCCACTCCACACTTGTTCAGCTTTTACTAGTTTTTCCACCGAGGTCCTCCTTCTGTCCCAGGAGCGCCTGCAGGATGCCGCGTTACAGTTATATATTTAGTCCTCATGTCTCCTTAAGCAACTCTGATTTGTGATGGTTTCTTAGACTTTCCCTCCTAATACTACTTTTCCGGTTTTCAAGTAGGCAACCAAGTATTTTGTGGAATGTCCCTCAAATTGGATTTGTCTGATGTTTTCCTCATGGCTAAGCTAGGGTTATGGGTTTGGGAGAAGAATCTCACAGAGGTGCCATGCCTTTCTTATCATACAGTATTAGGGGTAATATAAACTTTTTAATGTTTTCTATATGGGGCATTTACGTAAATTTTTATTTCAAAAGAAGAGTACCACTGATGCCTAACAACTAGAAAAACACTGGATTGGATCATTTTTTATGTTCCTTTTGGCTTAAAAACTTGGAGGTAAAGCATTACCGAGATCAGTGGTGCTGAGACATTATCTGTCCTAATTGGGTCCATTCTAAAAATAGAAAGGTCACCGCTCAAGGGAGATTTATGAAAGAAGCTAATGGCCATTCAGTAAATGCTTGGTAAATGAGAAAAAATATATGTATATGACATGGGATTAAAATGAGAAATGTATCCATTATTCCCTCTTCAATTATGTTTTCTAACTGGAACTCTTTTCAATTGATTTCTGCAAATCCTCCAGCACATTTTGGGGATTTAATTTTGAGCCCTATTGACAAATTGAACCATAACGGTTAAAAGTTCCCAAAATGAAAATAATTCCATTTCCAAGGTCTCTGGGAGTTACTAAGTCTTACTGTATGTGAGTGGTTAGAATCCAGCAGTAGTCATGGGGAGATTTCTTTGGTATAGACACTGCATGTGGACATTTCCAAGATGACCTGCTCTTATTATCATGCTTGTCACATTATGGAGAAATTAGAATGAAGAAAAGTATTACAGAAAGGTATTCTTTGGAAGGGCTCAGGAGGGTTGAATACTTGTAAACATAATCTAATTCTCAGCTGGGGGCAATTTGCACCCCCTCCGGGACATCACTCGATGTCTGGAGACATTTGTGATTGTCGCAGCTAAGGGCAGGGGTGCTGTTGGCATCCAGTGGGTTGAGGCTGGAGACACGGCTCCACCCCCCACAAAGCAGAGGGCAGCCCCCGACAGCAGGATCGTTGAACCCCAAATGTCAGCAGTGCCAAGATCAAGAAACCCTGAGGTAATTTAATCCCTGCAACCTTATAAAGTAAATCCATTTATTATCCCCTTTTATAGATGAGGAAATTGGAGAAAAGAGATTAATTCCCCCCAAGAATGTATAGCTGGTAATTTGCCAGTAAGAGGTGGCCATCAGGGGTCTTCTCTGAGGGACCTTCTGATCCTGGAAAAGGGAAACCTCCTTGGGATCCATGTGTCAAAATCTTGACTTCACAAGACTGAGTCATCTGCACAGCAAATGCAAAACCTGCTCCCCACATTTGAACTGGGGCATCTGGCTCAACCCTGGCCACCCTCAGGAACTTCCTGGTCAGTCCCTTTTCCCACACGCTGCGATAACCCTTACAAGCTGGCTGTGACCCCTCCACTCCCACCCCAGTTGCCCTTTTGTCACATATTTCTGTACCTTTCTTTGCAAAGTCCTCTGAAACATAACCAGGGATGTTTTTCCTTTTTCTTAGTGATGGCCTATAAACTTTCATTCATTCTCCTTTACTCTGCCACCTCTGAAACCTCAATTCCTGTGACAATTCAGTCGCCTATTCTAACCACACACACACTTCCTGGGAATGTTTCTAATGGCATGTAGCTTTTACCTGGAGCCCTAAAGCCAGTCTTATTCCCAGTCGCATAGCAGAAGCCCATGTCCAAGCTACTGCAGCTTAAAAAATGGGCAGAATTCACTGTTACTGGTCCTTGAATATCTGTGATGCACCATATTTTTTGTTCCAAAACAGACACCTGTGTTTTTGCAGACATGTAATGCTGCTTCATCCACAAATTTCCAAAATCCTTTCTCACTTTTCTAAATTGGAACCATGATGAGCATGCCCTACTTCCTGTCTGAAACATTCGGTCTTAAACTTGCTTTTTTTTTTAACCATCACATAGTTGTGTATTCTTCACCATGATCATTTTTAGAACATTTGCATCTCTCCAGAAAAAGAAATAAGAAAAAAAAAAGAGAACTCATACATCCCATACCCCTTACCCCTCCCTCTCATTGACCCATAGTATTTTAATCTTCCCAATTTTAACCCTTTATCTCCCCTATTATTTATTTATTTATCCTTAGTTGTTTATTTTTTTACTCATCTGTCCATACCCTGGATAAAAGGAGCATCAGACACAAGGTTTCACAATCACACAGTCACATTGTAAAAGCGATATAGTTATACAGTCTTCTTCAAGAATCAAGGCCATTCCAACATGGCAGGCGAACTCACTGCCCTTTCCCCCTCTCCGTGGGACATGACTCCCAAGGGTGTAAACCTCCCTGGCAGCGTGGGACAGAAATCCTAGAATGAGCTGGGACTCTGCATCAAGGGACTTTATTTTGTCTCATTTCTCTCTTCCCATTTTTGGTCAAGAAGGTTTCTCATTCGATGATATCGGGTCACAACTCATCCCTGGAAGTCTTGTCCTACATCGCCAGGGAGATTTTCACCCCTAGGGGTCATGTCCCACATAGAGGGGAAGGCAGTGAGTTCATCTGCCAAGTTGGTTTAGAGAGAGAGGCCACATCTCAGCAAAAGAGCAGGCTCTCCAGATGTGACTCTAAGGCATAATTATCCATAGGCTTAGCCTCTCCTTTGCAGGAATAAGCTTCATGGGGGTGAGCCCCAAGATTGAGGGCTCAGCCTATTAAATTTGTTGTCCCTACTGCTTGTGAGAATATCAGGAATTCCCCAGATGGGGAAGTTCAATATTTCCTCCTTTCTAACCAGCCCCTCAAGGGGACTTTGGAAATACTTTTAAAATTTGCTTTTGATTCTTTTTTCCCCCCACCAATTTCCTCAGAATTTGAGATGCTATTTCCAGGGCTGCTATCGGCCACTATCCCTTGTGCTCCCACTTGCCCAACATGTTGGCACCTAAGGTGAAGCTGAGGATGTGCCCCCAGCTCAGGCCCCTTGAGGGGAATAAATCTGAGATGCAGCTGGGTGATCCCTGTAGCAGCATTCACATCATCTGCAAAGCTGAAGAGCCCTTGTCTTTGAGATGACACCCATGTCTTCATAGAATTTAAGCATTGTATTTGAGAATCCAATGAGCAGCAGGCCTGTGGTCAAATCTTGCTTTCTGCTACTCGACTTTGGGCAGGTTGCTTCATGGCTCTAAGTTTTGGTTATTAAAGCTTCTCTAAGGTCAGGATGCTTGAGGAATCAGTGAGATGGTTCTGGGCACCAGCTCCGTGCTTTATTTGCCCAGATGCATTCCCTAAATGGTAATGGCACAACGATTAAATATTGAGCATACTGCGCACTTGGGGTTCTGTCCAGACCCCTTGGCTTCCCTCTTACCACCTCTGCGTTTAGCCTCTGAGAGCTGAGGCCTGCAGCTTTCCTCCTAGGCCCTCATTCTACTGGAATTTCCAGCACAGAGAGCCAGAAGAACCCTAGGCAGTGGTGGTGCTACAGAGACTGAAAGTGCACTCCGTTAGTTCTGCTTGGGACAAACTGCAGCATAATTTATATTCCAGAACACGCTGCAGGAGCAGGCCCAGGTTGGGACTTTACCTGGAATTACACCCTTGCGTGGCATCTTTACTTGCTCATCTTATTTTCCACACCCTACCCTTACCAGTTTTTCCTGGGAGAGTCCAGGGTGTGCTTCTAGAACACCCTGTGACCACAGAGGCTGAGCATGTACCCTGTGGCAGGTACAGTGTTAGGTGCTGGTGGAACTACGGCCCATAAGGAACATATTGCATCTGACCTCTGACCACATATAACCCTGAATTCTTGCTCTCAGGACATCTAAGGTTTGCTACGATCACCCCTCTAGGTCCAATTGTTTATTTTCACCTGTATTTCAATTAATGGTCTGAATAGTCTCGGTTCTTAAACATGCCTTGGCTGTCCCTCCTCTGCGGATTTTCCACAGGTCCTTTTAACCTCCAGTGTCCCAGCCTCACAGTGGATTTCTGGCTTTTCCCTGCCCACTTCCTTTTGGAACTCCCCAGAACTCCAGATTTTTCTCACTTTCTAATTCAAATTCATACAGCTCTTATCAGGTTCTACACCTACACTGAATCTCAGGCCTCCCTTTCAAGAGTCTCAATAGGTCAAAATGATGTTTGATTTAACAGAACCCATGGTCATTTGTAATTGTGGTTGCAAATAGCCCCCGCACCCCCACCTAATATAAATATGTATTATGTAAAATATTATATATTTGTGTGTATGTGTATAATTTTCCCATAAATGGCAATATGCCACAATTAATATTATATATTAATATTACTTTTCAATTGATAATATAGCTTATCTCTGCTACTCTGACATGGAAAGGCGTCTTTTTAAGGGTGGCATCATATCCCTTTCTACGGATCTCATACTTAATCTAACCTAAGTGTCATCAATTGTGTTTTGGAATATTGCAGATAATGCTCCCAGTTTGTATATTTTCTCACTGGTTGGAATTTATTATACAGGCATACTCATATGAAGGAAATTGCTAGATCAGAGGGACCACATTTTTATAATATGGCTGGATTGCCATTCCAAAAGGTTTGTATCGATTTATATTCATCAAAGAATATAAGTCAGTTTGGACAGACATGTCCCCATTGCCTGAGGGGCATAGTTTAGTTCTGGAGAAAGCGTCAACCTGCCCCTCCCCTCCTTATGTCATTGAGTGCTATTCCTTTTGCTTACATAAAAGTGGCGTGATTTTAACATTGGAATCAAAAAGCGAAACCATAGCGCTTCACGTCTTAATTTGTATGTTTTATTGTTTGTTTTCAGAGAGAGACACTGATAACCCCTGTTGTAGGATTTATAGACTACAGCTTCCAGGCCCAGCCTAATCCTGATGAAGTTAAGGATGTGTTTGTGGTGCCTCTGGACTACTTTTTGCATCCACAAGTCTACTACCAGAGTCACCTAACAAAATCTGGTTATCATTTCATTTTTCATTGCTTTGAATACACAAACCCTAAAAATGGCGTGACTTACCTAATCAGGGGAATAACCGCAAAACTTGCAGTGCTGGTTGCCTTAATTATTTTAGAAAAAAGACCCACCTTTGAGGTTGAATATAATCTTGACGATCTCCTATCATCCTCCGAAGAGTATTTCCTGAAGCAATATAAACATGTCACAAGCAAGTTATGATTTATGAGACCAACGTGCAAATTACAATGCAAGAGTTATTTATGTGCGCTTATCTACAGAACAATAACAGTGCCAGCTGTTGGAATTTGACAGCTGTGAATAGTTTGCCTGCAATATGAAGGTTAAAAACCTTGCCTATATTCCAGTTGCTTTCTGTTATCTAAAAGGAGTAAAAGTCTTTTGAAAGTGGATAAATGCATTTATAGTGTTTCATAATTTCATCCACAATATGGTAACCGTATTTTTCTTACACATGCAAGAAAGAGTGTCTGGGACATGGTGAGCACTTAATAAATATTAGCTGAATTTATGACTATGTGGATTTATTTTAATTGTAAATAGAGTATCTTTTTCTCTCTGTTGTTATAATATGAAACAGAAACTTCTCGCCAGCCATCAAATCCTCCATTTCATCCATGGCAGTAGAATTTAAACAGAGCCCGTAGCTCCCCAGTTAATAATGTTATCCAGCGTCTCTTGCTGTTAGGTGTGGCTCTGAAACGAAGTTCAAGCCAGTGGGATGTGAGTAACAGTTGATCTCTATCAGGTCATCTCCAACTTAAGAGGTGTGCCAGCTTCCCTGGGTTCCCTCTTTTTCTCCTAGCTATGAGCTGCAACATAGACTTGTCTGCAGCCCAGCCTTGATCATACAACTGAAGACAATTCTGGGGGAATGGCAGAGTCAAAGGAAGTTAGGAACTTGGATCTCTGAATGACCCTGTGGAGCGAAGCAATCCACTCACCCTAACTGCTGACTGCACTGTTACGCGAGAGAAGAAAATTCTAGCATCTTTCTGCCATTGAAATTGGGGTAATTTGGGGTCACTTTGTTATAGCTTAGCTATAACCCTAAGTATATACCGTAACACTTAAAAACAGCTAAAAGGGATATTTGCCTGTATTAGTTAGAGTTCTCTAGAGAAACAGAATCAACAGGGAACACTTGCAATATAAAATTTATAAAAGTGTCTCACATGACCGCAGGAATGCGGAGTCCAAAATCCACAGGGCAAGCTGTGAAGCCGACGACTCCGATGGAGGGTCTGGATGAACTCCGCAGGAGAGGCTCACCAGCCGAAGCAGGAATGGGGCCTGTCTCCTCTGAGTCCTCCTTAAAAGGCTTCCCGTGATTAGATTTAGCATCACTAACTGTAGAAGACACTCCCCTTTGGCTGATTACAAATGGATTCAGCTGTGGATGCAGCTGATGTGCTCATGACCTAATCCTGTGAAATGTCCTCATTGCAACAGACAGGCCAGTACTTGCCCAATCAGATAAACAGCTACCACAACTTGGCCAAGTTGACACGTGTCCCTAACCATGACATCGCCCAAATTTGACGTTTTGGAATTTGGGAGGATATGACCTAACAGGGATTTTATGACACAGACAGGATGCTCTTAGGTGGTAGGGGTGTAGGAGGTGGCAGTTACCCTCCAGAGCAGCTGAAATCCCACATCTACCCATTAGGAAAGATAATGTTGTATGTCTCAAGATGATGGAGGCAAAAAAAAAAACCCAAACTGATTTCAAGTGTGAACCCCAAATCAAAAGTCATAAAGACAAATATATGAAATTGCATGCCTTGGACTAAGTTCTAGCACTTCTTACGTGAGCATCTCCATATATAATGTTTAGAGTTAGCAGGGATTTCTTTGTTTAATTGTGATATTATCCTGCACAAAGTCAGGGAGGCCAGTTAGTAAAGCAACATAGCCGCAATGCTTTGATGGCAATTCCACATCTTACTGAATGTTATTAGATTTTTAGAAAGCTAAAGCATTTTCAATAAGACTTTGTTATAGCTGAAAATGTGATGCTTACATTAAACTCATCAGTCAGCCATGCAGCTGTCCATTGCTGCAGTTTTTACTTTCTGAGTTGGCAGAGGCAAATACTCAATCCAATGCTTTATACTCCTAATTGTTTTAAACGGCGCAACTCTGGCTCCAACCGTGAAAGCAGATGTTGGGCAAGCTTCTCCATTAACATTCTGTGACTAGCCTATTTGAACACACCTGAACTGTTTCTGAACAATTATACAGGTATTTGCAATCTGACAGCAGTATAACTGCTGGGGACATTCTGACCTCTCCGGAAGTGCAGAAAGACTTCTCTATACAGTTTGTGGATGTGAACTCCACATCCACAAACCTGCCTGGCTCCTGAGAAGAGTTGGCTCAGCTAAGTCTACAATTTGAATGAATGACACTTGTGGTCACCCAGCTTAGGGGGCTGGATATTTGGGGAAGTGAATACTCATGCCTCCCAGCCCCCACCCCCTTTTCTCCTTAGTAGTGTATCCTCTGACAACTCTGTTCAGGGTTCTAGTTTGATATCCTTTGCTGAAAAGAAGTCTGCTAAATTTGGCTCAAATAAAAGAAGTTACTGGCAGGGTATGGAACTCGGAATCTACAAAACCACTGAACAAACTAGCCTCAAGAAAGATAGCAGTAGGAAGCAAATCTAGCTAGCTGCCTCAAAAGCAAGAGTTTGTGAACCTTCTCTTCTGTGTCCCGCCATTGTGATAATAATGACGAACTGATTGATACAGATGTAGAAAAGCAACAGAAACTCAGTGCTTCAGTCCCTAGTTCCTCAAAAAAGTTCCACCTGGCCTAGCTTGAGTCAGCTGGCAGGTTTCTAGAAAACTGCCAGTGTGTGTAAGATCAAAGTAAAGGTCAGGGCCCTGATTACACACAAGTCCACTAGGACAGCAGGGCCATGGGTGGGTGACATGGGCTAGACAGAAATCTCAAAACATCTGTTGTCTCTATTCCCTAAATTCTGTAAACTCCATGAATCCTGTCATCCAGACAGCTCAACTCTGTGTTTTCCTTTGCATCTCTGCAGCCTTGGTAAATAAATGTACTGAGTCTGGATTTAAGCTAGCCAGTTTTGAATCCCAACTCCACCGACAGCTTCTGTAACCAAGTGTAATGGTTGATTTTAGGTGTGAATGTGGCTGCAATATAGTATGGGGATGTTTAAATAAACACTAGGTATTGCTGTGAAGGTATTGCTGTAGATGTCGTGAACATCTATAAAATACCTCATCTAATCAGTTGTAGGACTTAAGAGCAAAAACTGAGATTCCCTAAAGATAAAGAAATTCTGCCTCAAAGCTAGTGTAAACTCCTGATGAATTTCCAGCCCATTGGCATGCCCTGCAGATTTTGGATATGCCAGTCCCCGCAATCACGTGATTGAATTCCTTAAAATAAATCTTTAATTGATTGATTGGTTCTGTTTCTCTGGAGGACTCTGATTGATGCAGATTTTGGTACTGGAAAGCAGGCTACTGCTATAACAAACACCTAAAAATGTGGGATTGTAGGTCAGGGTAATGGGTAGAGCCTAGAAGTTTTGAGGCACACAGAAAAAGCCTAGACTGCTTTGAAGAGACAGGTGATAGAAAGATGAATAATAAAGGTGATTCTGGTAAGCACTCAGAAAGACATAACGAAAGCTGTAGAGAGAGCTATCATCTTAGAGAATACATATGTCATCATAAAATGTTGCTAGGAATATGAACATAAAAGATATTCCTGACAAGATCTCAGACAGAAATGAGTTAGATATTATTGGACACTAGAGGAAAGGCAATCCTTAAAAAAGTGGAGGAAAACTGGACCAAATTGCATTTAACCAATGGGCAGAACAAAGATCATATAAGTAATAAACTTGGATATTTTTCTGGGGAGATTTCCAAGCAAAGCGTTGAATGTGTGGCCTATGATGACAGCGAGAAGAAGGATTTGATGAATTGAGGAATAAACTGTTAAGCAAAAAGGAACCAGCTCTTGATAATTCAGAAAATTCTCAGTTTATCTGCATAGCATGCTCTGGAAACAGGGCAAAGCGTGTGGCTGGACAATCATTTACTTAAGAAATTAGGCATGTGATTTATGGATCCATCAACCAGCTTAGCAGAAAATAGAAATGGGTTATCCAGAAAGAATCTATGGAGAACTCTTTTTGTCTAATGGTGTGGATCCCCTTGATATCCACAAAAGACTGACATGATTTTTGAGGACTTTATACTGGCAAAGACACTAACAGCCTGTACTAAAAAGGAAAGGGATGAGGCAGAATGAAGGAGGAAAGACTCTAGTGGCAGAAACACAGATGGAGAGGGCTGAGAAGGCAGGGCTGCCCCAGAGGGTCTAGAGGACGGAGCATCAGACCATCGGGGATTACTCTCAGGCCCTAAACCTATTAGAATTTTCCCTGCTGGGTTGAAAATTTGATGTAGATCAGTAAACCCTTTATTCCTTCAGTTTCCTCCCTTTTGGAATGGTAATTTCCTATGCCTATCCCACACTATTTTGGAAGCAGAGAACATGTTTTGTAGTTCCACAGGTCTTTTGATGGAGAGCAGTTTTGCCTCAGGATAGACCATATCCGGAGTCTCACCCATACCTGATTTAGATGGCAAGATTTTGGATTTAGAGTTAATGCTGCGATGAGTTCAGACTTGGCGGGATGTTGAAATGGGGTGAACATATTTTGCACATGGAAGGACATGAATTTGGGGGTCCAGAGGGCAGCCTCTACTATGTTGAATAGGGTTGCCCCAAAATTCAGTTCACCTGGAAACTGTGAATGGGGCCTTATTTGGAAATAGGTCTTTGAAGATGTAATCAAGTTAAAATGAGGTCATGCTGGATTTAAAGAGGGCCCTAATCCAATTATCAATGTTCTTATAAGAAGTAAGAGATTTGGATACAGACACATGGAGAGAAGACAGCCACGTGGAGATGGAGACAGAGATTGGAGTTATACTGCCATAAACCAAGAAACTCCAAGGATTAGGACTGAGTGGCACCAGTTTATATCTGCCTGCTCTCTAGAAGAGGGCACATGTGGGTATATCTGCCTGCTCTTTAGAAAAGGGCATATGTGGATTCCACCGTTTTCCCTGGGAAGCACAGAAAAGTTTGTCTGCAACAAGAGAAAGAACAAAGTCAATGCCTGGAATGAAGTAGTGATGAGAGTTGTGTGCCCTGCAACCTGGATGCTTCCCTAGTTTCCATAGCACACCCCAAATGTTCAAAATGAAACCCCCTAAGATATTTGAGCAAGCTCAGAAGGATTTCTGTAACATTCCACTGAACGTGTTCTAACCCACAAGTAAACTGTAAATTCATCTGCCCTCTCTCGTCTTTTCTCATCTCCTTTCACCATTCAGGAAGCCTGTAATTCTATTCTTCCTTTACTTAGAACTGATCTACCCAGATCCAGCTTCTTCTGGAAGCAATATAATATGGTAGGAAAGACTTTGAGGACTGAAAAAAAAATAAGGTTAGAATTCTGCCCTTGCTCGTCACTAGTTGCATGATTCATTGGATAGACTAGCCAACATGCCCATACATTAACTGCAAGAAAGGCCGGAAAAGTGGGTGTTCTACCTCTGTTGTGAGAGGCGGGCCCAACCAATAAGGAGGAGGGAGGGATGGTGGGAAACCCAGTGTCTGCCACATATGGAAGTGGAGCTACTCTGGTGGATAAGGGAGTGGGGAGAGCAGGTACCTACCTGCTTGGCTCTTCTACCCCAATGTTATATCACAGGTGCTCCCACGATGTCTTCATAGACTGCTATTTTGGATTAAATCATGTCTCCCACAGAGACTTTTTCAAGTCCTAACTTCCAGATCTGTAGGTGTAAACCTATTTGTAAATAGGATCTTTGAAGATGTTATTAATTAAGATAAGACCAGACTTAATTAGGGTGGGCCTTAATCCTATACAACTGGAGTCTTTATAAATAGAGAAAATTTGGTCACGGTAAGAGGGAGTAGGAGGCAGAAGGAGACGGATGGCCGTGCTCTGGAGGCAGAAACTGAGTTATGGGTTATAGGTAAGCCACCACAAGAATGCTACAGATTGCGGAGAAAACATGATTCTACCAACACCTTGATTTTGGACTTCTAATCCCCAAAAGTGTAAGACGATAAATTCCTGCTGTTTAAGCCAGCTAGTCTGGTGGCATTTGTTATAACAACCCTGGCAAACTAAGACAATTGCCTTTAGGCCTATGAGAAACAATGGGGAAATGAAAGTGTCATCTCACTTATGTCTTTGATACCAAGTATGTCCCTTGCATTTCTCAGTTGCTGGTTTAGTAATAGACTGCAGCAAAAATCAAACACAACCAAGTCTGAGTCAACATACCTGCTAGTTCTTAAACCTGGACCAGCCTTCGTGACCCCACTCATGTGGGCCAGAAACACCAGGTTTCACTTTGTATTGCTATATTGTGAAATGGTAATATTTTTGATATAATGGTTTAAAATATATTCTTAAAATTAATTTCTTCTCTTCCTTTTCACTTTTTTGAACTTAAAAAAAGCTACTAGATAAATTACCCATGTGGTTTGCAATATATTTCTATTGAATAGTGCTGTTCTAGATGATTCATCTGAACTGGAGTTCCATACCAGAGAGTACTGGAGAATTAGTGATCACCGCTCTTAGGACCAAAGTGATCACACACACACACATACACCTCCATTCTTCTCTGTCTCCTATGATTCTACGATGGTCACCCCCTTCTGTTGATCCATCCTGGATGTTCTCATCAACTAGCTTAGTTGCTGGATTGTACATTCCATGAGAGGAGGGCCTGTGTCTGACAGGCAGTATTTTCCAGTGTTCCTTATCTCAATGGCTCAACCCCATAATCTGAGTTGTCCTTGCCACTGGCCTTACCCTCACTTCCAATAGCAGACACAGTCAATGTCCCATCATATCCTTAGGGCATACCATTTTAACGAACTCCAGACCACTTCCAACAACCAATATTTGCATTTCTGTTTCTGAAGACTTTATCCAGATCCATGGTAGGCAGGCTAGAAGTGCAAGGGAATTAACATCTCCCATTCTCAGCTCTCAACCAGTGACTGGTGGGATATAGTATAGCAGTAGCCCAGTGTCTTCTCACCTTGGTTGGCATAGCTCCAAAGAATGTGTTCTACACTGGTACCCAAACTGCGTAACTGCTTAAGCTCTGTTACCCACTGTGGTAGCCAGCTCAATCCCTCCCTTTCTAGTGACTACTTTCCCTTTCAGTCTCATTTCTCTACTTCCATACCACTGCACCCAGTATATCCCTTGAATCTTTATCTTAGGGTTCTTTCTATGTAAACCCAATCTAAGACATGCCCGTTTCTAATCTGTCACATATTACATTTGCCATTTAATATCTGTCCACTCTATTTCTCTCTTGACATCAGCTTAGTTTAAGCCATCATGAACTTCTGCAAAACATCCATCTGATGACCATTGCTGTGAAAAATCTTTCCTCTATAGCCAGAATTATGTTTTAACATTTAAATATAATCATATTTTCACTCCCTTGTTTGAAACACATCAGTGGCTTCCCATTGATTTTATGAGAAAGACCATGGCACATACAAGTTCTGTATTCAAGTTCCTACCTACCCTTCCAGCTGTATATTATATCTCATGTCCCTGCCCTGCATGTCCCACTTCTACCACACCAGCCTTGGTTCAGTTCATGGATGCCACAGGACTCTTGCACAAGCTCATCCCTCAATTTGGAATGATTTCCAATTGCCTAGTTAATTCATACTCATCCTTCCAATCTCAGTTTCTCAGGGAAGAATCTTCTGGCAAATCATCTAGGTCAGTTCCTCTACTTACAATCTCTCTTGGTACCTTGTATTTCCCCTTCATAACTGTATCACAGTTAGAACCTAAAGGCAGTTGTCTTAGTTTGCTACAGCTGTTATAACAAATATCATAGTCTGAATGGCTTAAATAACAGGAATTTTTTTGTCTCACAGTTTTGGAGGTTAGAAATCCAAAATCAAGGAGCAGCCAGATCATTGTTTCTTGCAAATCTGTAGCATTCTTGTGGTGGCTTGCTGGCAATCCATAACTCGGTCACTGCCTCCGACACATGGCCATCTGTCTCCTTTTGCCTCCTGCTCCCTCCTACTGAGTGTGTCCAGATTTCCTCTGCTGCTAAGAATTCCAGTGATAAAGGAGCAAGGCCCGCCCTGATTCAGTTTGTTCTTATCTTAACTAATAACGTTTTCAAAGATCCTATTTACAAATGGAGTCACACCCACAGGGCCAGGGTTTAGCCTAATGTCAACCCAAGTCCAGTATATATTCCCCCTTCTGACTGTTTTTCCCAAGATGACTTTTATATAAATCTCTGAGTGACTTTAGTTGGAGACATAAGGGTATCAGCCAGGTAAAGTTATGTTGCCACACGAAACAGCAAAATTTAAATTTGAATATTGTGTTTTCTTATTCTCAAGAAGTCTTCTCCATGTAAAATCAAGTCCAGGTTGATGCTGTATTCCTCAGTACTCCTGTCCCTCCCTTTTTCTCTATTCTCTCCCACTGGCAATGTGGGTATCACTTCTTTTGCAAGAAGTATGTTGCTCTTTGATTGACTCCTTGCAGCCCATGTACTCACCTTCCACATCCAATAAGCTTATCAGTGAATTTTTCTAAATAAGAGGTTACCTAGTTATGGAATATTGGTCCCAATTATACTTTTTTCTCACTTCACTGTGTTTTTCCTTTGAATGAATGACAAGGGTCGAGTGAGGAAAGGCTTATAGCAAAGCCCATGGGCAGTATATTGAGAAATCACATTGTAGGAAACATACTTGATGTGTAAATTCACTGACCTTTTAAGGAGATACACAAGCCTGAGTAATGGTGGAGTGGAGTGAATGATAAGGTCAGAAGTGAGTCTTGCATTAATTTGGGGAGTAAGCAGGGGATATTTTAGGATTCTACAGGGGGAGGAGAGGGATGAGGCAAAGAGGGTCAATAAGGGAGATGGGCACAGGGGATATAAGTGAGAGAGAATGTAGTAAATGAAGAATTTCACTAATGGAACGATGAGGATGACTTTTAGGAATGACATAGTAAGAGAAGCAAACTTGAAGCAAAGGAAGACGATGCTGAGCTGCCTGCCAGGGGACTGCCCATACCCAAGCACTGCCCACTAATAAGGCACATGGCGTGACCTGGGCGATGTAAATCAATCTTTCTGAACCTCAAGTTCCTTTTTGTGCAAAGCGGATTTGAACTAGTCAGTCTCTAAACTCTTTTCTACCTCTGAAATCTCTACTTCTGGACCTTGTCCAGCCACGTTTGAGCATATACCGGTATTTAAGCAGTTTCGGTTAATAATTTTATAGAGGGAAAATCTGCCTGAGAAAAAGAATCACTTTTCACCTACTGTTTGAAGCTAACAGCGTGAACAGACATTATTATGTGAAATACCGTTTGGGAAGATTAATTAAAAATTCTGACATTCAGAGCAGGGATTTGGGGCAGGACTGTACAAGTCCAGAAGTCTGTGTAGAATTAGACAGGCACCTAAATGTTGAACCTCATTAAGCATAGTCAATGGTTGGGAGAGGGACATTTGGAAGCCAATATTCCAAACCCAAGTGCTGGTTGGCTTTGTGCATTTTGTTTGAATTATTGCATGTTTAATAGGATTTAGCTGCAGTGCCTCTGCTTAACAATCTGTTTCCTTGGCAATGCAATTCTCAGAGGGGCAGAGGCCACGTGGAAAACATGGGTCATTCGGTAATTTAGTGAGGTGAAAGGGATAGAATTTATTACAACATACATCTGTGTATGCCCCTGTTCGATGCATGGTTAATAAAAGAGTAACCAGCACATGGTAGGTCCTCAGTAAATGGAAGATACTATTATTGTTATCAGAAAGTTACACTGTACTTTGTAGTATAATAGATGCTCAAACATGCTATTATTCTATGTGTTCAAAAAATGCTCACTAGACTAAAGAACTATTTTTTTCAGTTGTTCCATGAGCATTAGCCTTGCTCCGTCCTTCCCTTTTTCTCTGTTCTCCCCCACTGGCAATGTGGGTCTCACTTCTTTTGCAAGAAGTTTGTTTCTGTTTGCTTCCTTGCGTCCCATGTACTCACCTTCCACATCCAATAAGCTTATCAGTGAATCGTTCTAAATAAGAGGTTATCTAGTTTTGGTACATTGGGTCCAATTATATTTTTTTCTACCTCTGAAATCTCTAATTCTGGACCTTGTTTCTTACCCGACAGCACTTGTTTCCACTCCATCAGGAAGTCCCGTTCATTTTGCTTCAAATTCATACCTCAGATTCCTCCAGTGCACTCCATTTGCCCTGCCATCTCTTGGTTCCAGCCACCGTCACCTCCCACTGGGACCTGTAATAGCTTCCCCATCAGTCTCCTCATCACCCTACTCTTGCCCCCTACACTCTATTTGTGACTCAACATCCAGAGTGGTTTTTTTAAAACATGAATCACATCATGTCATTTTTTGGTTTAAACTGTTCCAGTATCTTCCAATTGTGCCTAAAAAAAAGTTCAACCTTCTCCCCTTGCTGACAGCGCTGTCTCATTCTGCACCCTGCCTACCTCTGACCGCACAGAATTCCCCACTCACTCTGGGCACTTAGCTTCCGCCAATACCATCTTCCTTCTCTCACTGAACTTTGCCAGCTCACCCCACCACAGGGCTTGTGCACTTTGCATGGCTGGCTCCAGTTTTATTGTCAATTCTCAGCTTCTTTATCCTTTCCTTGGAGAGTTACTCTGTTGTCACTCTATTACACACCTATATTTCAATTTTCTACATAACCCTTTCAACTCTGATATTTTTGTCTATTTATTTACTTACTTGTTTTTATTTTATCTCTTCTGCTAGTACACAAGTTCTGGGAGCATAGCAACCTTTTATTATATTCTGTTTTCTGCTTAGAACTCAATAAATACAACTTGGATGGGTGGATGAATTAATTTTGTTGAAAATTAGATGGCCAAAGTCACTTTGCTCCAAAGAAGTAGGTCAACACAATAATATAATTGTATCCGTGATTAACAAACATTTCCAGTCACTTCTGCTTTTATTTTTATTAATTTTTAAATATCAATAATTTGTTTTACTATGGGGCAATTTTGCAAGCGCTCAATGCATCTTTAATTATATTTTAGAATTGTTTGGTTTTTTCCTTTTAAAAAATGTCTAATATACTCCTAGATAATTATTCCATCTCTATATTTGTATGCTTTAGGGGAAAAACCCAACAACTTGTGAATTGTTTAATAAATCATGGCAGCTTATAGAAAAGTATGTATGATTCCATTTTTGTCAAATACTTTTATCCATAACTGTATTCACCAAGGTATTAAAATTTGTCTTCTCAGGGAGGAGTCTGGGATTATGACCATCCTTTATGTCTGTTTTGTTTGTTTTATTGCTTGTTTTTTGCCCCTGATTTTTCTGAAATTAGTATGCATTGCTTTGATAATCAGAGAAAGTAATTTAAAAACAGAAACTTTGATAGTTTATTATGCTGGTTTGAGTCTGTGGTGGACACCAGAAAAGCCATGTCCTTTAATCCTCATTAAAATTGCTGGGTGGGAGCATATTGATTGTTCCCATGGAGATGTGACCCACCCAGCTGTGGGTGGTAATTTTTTATCAGATAGCTTCATGGAACCAATCTGTTCTAGTTTGCTAGCTGATGGAGTGCAATATACCAGAAAATGGCTTTTAAAAAGAGGAATTTAAATAAGTTGCTAGTTTATAGTTCTAAGGCCAAGAAAATGTCCCAAGTAAAGCAAGTCTATAGAAATGTCCAATCTAAGGCATCCAGGTAAAGACACCTTGGTTCAAGAAGGTTGATGACATTCAATGTTTCTCTCTCAGCTGGAAGGGTACATGGTGAACATGGCAGCATCTGCTGGCTTTCTCATGGCTCTACAAAACGGACTCTCTCCAAAATGATTCCTCTTTTAAAGGATTTATGGGTGGAGTTACAACTCCACGGATGCTATCTGATCAAAAGTTACACCCACAATTATCTGGGTCACATCTCCCTGGGAACAATCAAAATGCTCCCACCTAGCAATATTGAATGAAGATTAAAGGACATGGCTTTTCTGGGGTCTACCACAGATTCAAACTGGCACAGTTATATAATATAGACATGGAATGTTTGTGTAGGAGAGTTTTTTTAAACTCTAAAAACCCTCATTCCTAAGTAGAAAAAGATGGGAAGTAAAAATTCAAATCTAAAAACAGAATGTTAAACTACTGAATTCAACTGGGCTGATGGCATTCTAGAATATTCATGGCTTTGAGAGCACCTCCCCTTTTCACCTCTGCCCTACTCCATTCTTATCAGCCCCTCAGCATCAGCTCTCCACACTCCATTAAAAATTGCCCATGTGTAAAATATGTAGAGAAGTTTGAGGAGGTTTTCTAAATCTAAGAAAGATACAGGAGGCCCGTGACCACTCCCTTTCTTGGGCATTTGTTTTCATCAACTAATCCACAGGATGGCAGAGCCCTATCTTGGGAAAGTAAATTGAAATTTCCATTAATGGGATTCAGTGATTCACTGGCATATCAGAACTTTGTAGGAGACCCCACTACAAACAAATTGCCAAGAGAAACACACGGGTGCTAGGGGAAATCAACTTAAAAGGAATCAGGTCTAGTAATAGGTTGAAATGGCAGGTAATAGGTTGAATAGTGGCCCCCCAAAATTCATGTCCATGTAGGACCTGAGACTGTAACCTTGTTTGAAAATAGGGTCTTCAAAGATACAATTTGTTAAATTAAGATGAGGTCATACCGGATTAGTGTGGGCCCTAAATTCAATGACTGAAGATCAGAAGATATGCATAGACACACAGGGAGAAGGTCATCTGAAGACAGAGGCAGGGATTGGAGTGATGCAGCCACAACCCAAGGAACACCAAGGATTGCCATGAAAACCCAAAAGCTGAAAGAGAAAAGGAATCTACCCTGCAGCCTCAGAAGGGAGTGTGGCCCTGCCAACACCATAATTTTGGACTTCTAGCCTCCAGAACTATGGAAGAATAAATTTCCATTGTTTCAAGTCACCAATTTTGTGGCTGGTTTTTTTTTTTTTTTTTATGGCAGCCTTAGTAAACGAATAAACTGGGAAAAGGAAGCTAGAGTAAAAGGGAAATCATAGTACGAAGTAGACAGTACTGGCTGCTATTTAACTGCCCCCACCCAACCACTTTAGCAGTGCACCTGTGCAGCCTTGGGGGCGAAAGAAGGGTCTTCATATGGCTAAAATGAAATCTCTGCAGGGCTCTGAGGTTCTTGCCATTCATCTGTCTTAAACAATGTTGATATATATCCTAAGACTATCCTATAAGACTTGTTAACCAAGACAAGGAAAAAAAAAGTTTTTAATCATGCAAAAATTCAAGGCCACAGGACAATTGAAGATATGGGCTTAAATTATGGCCAGGTATGCTAAATTATTTGGGAAAAAATATTGTAACTAAAAAAGAGTTTAAGCCCTCACATGTAGAACATATTTCTCTCTCATTCCACAGATCTTTAATACAAAAGTAAAAGCAAGTACTTTCATGGGATTTTGAAACCTACATTCCTTTGCTCACATTGATCAGGCTATTTTTTTCCAACTGCTGCCTCTTCTACCCATTTCTACTGGAAAGAGTTGGGTCTAAAAGGACCCAAATAACGAAAAAAAAGGAACGATCATCATGTATCTTTGCAGAGTGCTTTCACTTCTGAGCCTTGTTTACTTGTCCCTAGAACCTTTTGTGCAAGATCAGAATGGTCCGTCCTGTTGTACAACACTATTAAAGAGTCTTGTTGAAGTTCAATGCTTGCCTAAGGACATGAGGCTGTTTAAGTGAGGATCAGTACTGCTGAAACTAGATTCCAGCCCCACCTATATCAAATTTCCTATGGAAGACAAAGACAAGACAAACCAGGCAGATTTTGTAGGGCTCTTTTTTTTTATCTGACCAGTATGCTTTCATATCTGCCTTGACCATTAATTATGAATGAACTTCCCAGTTATATGTATCGATGAAATTGTTTTTCACTTAAGCTAGTCTGAATTGGGTTTCTGACTCTTGCAACTAAAGAAATCCTAACATCAAATGCATTTACCACCATCCCCCTTAATTTCCCCCAATCACTTTTTTTGAGATTTCCTGTCATAGAACCCAGTGTTGCTTTTCCTGCATGGCAACAGATTTATAGAGAATTTAAAGGACAGTGTGAGGTGTGGGAAATACAAGGCAATTCGGCAATTGTGCCCAGAGAATTCTAGGCAATACTGAGTTCAGAAGACCCCCAGGAGAAACGTATTTTTAAAATCCTAGGCATAAGACAGAATGGAAATTGACTGCAAAAGAATTCTATCCTTTCCTCTCTCTGCTCGAGGCAATCTGACCAAATTCATTAATTTCAGCTTCCAGCCAAAAGCACATCAGTAGATCAGTACACCGATGGACTTTTCCATTTGGAACATGGATGAGGCCATCGATGGTTGCAGGGCATGCAATACTCTTAAATTAATGCTTATGCTCTGCTAGTAGAGGTCAAATGAAGTTGTTTTTCTTGGACAAAAATCATCAAATAAATTCTCTTGGCTAAGTACATAGACCTCAGGGATAGCTAAAAGTAAACAATTAAATTGTCTTGATCTACTCACATTTTGCATCTAAGTGTTCACTGATAAAATTTCCCTTCTCCTGTTCTGCAGTTGAATCTTGGCTGCGTTAATGTGAATGAACCATGCTATCTGTTATTTATTTCTCAAATTATCCTCAGTTACCCTAATGTTTAATCAATAAAAATTAAATCATTAAGAGGCCAACATATTTAAAAACATGATACCCGATACACCTCAATTATAGAATTCTGTTGGTAAGGTTTAAAGCCCAAAGGAAAGAATCTAACTCTTCTCTGCCAGCATGTCCATTAAAACAATTACTCCACCTAGGATAAAAATGAATGGTATCAGCCCAGTTTTGAGAAAAAGGTTAGCTGTAAGAATAAGGACTAGGTCAATATAATATATAACGATGCTTCTAACAATGATAGTATGAAATCATAATTACTACCAATATTTTTTAGTTCTTACCAGTATTATTCTAAATCAGAGGTCAGCAAACTATGGTCAAGGCCTGTTTTTGTGTTTTGTTTTGTTTTGTAGGCTGTATGGCAGGGGTCACATTTCATTCTTTTTCCATATAAGTCTCAGTTATTGCAGCACCATTTATTGAATTTTTGTTTGCTTTTCTTTTGTTTGCTTGTTTTTGGGAAGTGCGTGGGCTGGGAATAGAACCTGGGTCTCCCGCATGGCAGGTGAGAATTCTAGCCTGAGCTACCCTTGCACCCTCCAAGGCCTGTTTTTGTAAATAAGAGTTCCTTGAGACACAGCCACATCCATTCATTCACATAATATCTATGGGCTGCTTTTGCACAATGTTGACAGAGTTTAGTAGTTGCCGCAGAGACCACATGGCACACAAAGTCAAAAATATTATTCTCTGGCCTTTTACAGAAGTTTTCTGACGCTGGTCTAAACGCTTTTACAACACTATCGTATTTAGCTCTCACTAGGACTATGAGATGTGTTGATGCCATTTCCATCCCCATTTCCAGAGGAAGAACCTGAGACTCAGAGAGGATTCATTAACTTGTTCAAGCAAAGCCAGGGCTCAATCCATTTCTCTGTCATTGTAGTGCTTGGATTCTCAATGAATCTGCAATGCTATAATACCATCATCCTTCCTTACCACAGTTCTCTAAAATTCTATAAAATCTTCTTCCCAGGTAAGACTGGCTTTGGGATCTAGGATAATAGCCACTAAAGGGAGTGGTGGGGGGTTGTAGGAGAGGTTAGAAGGAAGGGCCTTCTGTATCACGCATTATGTAAATACCAACCGCAGTCAAAGATGTCACCCACAAAAATTAAAACTTCTCTAACAAGTCTTTCCCTTTTTCCTTCTGATTATTTTTAATGATTTGGGAAAAATTCAAGTATTTTCTTATACCTTCTATGTCACAAAACAGAACAAAACACAACACAAAGCTTGCTAATACAAGACTTGGTCATTCAGAAATTGCAGGAACTCTGTGGCAAACTTGTATCTTAGATCATCCTGTTCTACCTGGGACTTTACACCCAATAAAACACAAGGCAAGTGGCAGACTTTGTGGCTCTGTTTAGGGGAATTAGTCATTTCCACAACAGCTCAGCAACAACAGGAGCTTTAGGTATATTAGTTCTGATCTTCACTGCAACTACAGCATCGGAATAACCATCCCGTGTTACATATGGGGAGACCCACCAGGGCCACAGGGCTGATGAGTGACAAAGGGCATTCTCTCTCCTTCGGTGCCCCCCATTTGGCTCCCGATATCCCTGCTATTACATTCTAGTTCTAAGACTCTCTTCCCGATGGGCCCCTGTTCCTGGGTCCTTGGACTTGCTGAATGTCCATGATTTCTCTAATTTGATCCTGTGGGAGCTCTAGAAAAGCCAGCTCAGACTCAGTTTTCTACTTTCTTTTCCTCCCACCAATAGGAAAAGCATGCTTTTCACTTCTCTAGCCTCTCAGCCCCCAAGCGCTGCCCAGGGCTCTCACTGCCCTCCGCCAACGCACACTCTAAGCATTCAAGACTGACAAAGATCCGTTTTCATTTCAGCCTGGGCTTGCTTGGAAAATCTAATCTCTCGTTCCTGACAACATGATAACATTTAGCTGGGGGATCTGAAAATCTTCATTTGGGTGGGCTCCAGGCTCCAGACATTGCAGAAAAAAAGAAAATCATCCCTTTCTCTTCAAAGCCCCATAGCACATGGATATTATTCAATATTGAGAACAGGTGGCAGAGGAAAGTAAGAAAAAAACCATATATCTTGGAGTTAAGACAATTCTGGCCGCATCACGTATGACCCATGTGGATGTAGCCAAATCACTGAGTCCTGTAGACGTCCACGTGCTTAACTGTCAAAAAAAGCATCAAAGTACCTACTCTTCAGGGCTGTCGGGGAGAGATAGAAATAAAAAAAAAAAGAGTTAGAGGCTTCCCAATTCCTGACTGAGTGGGGCACTTTGGCTACAATCATGACAGCTATCTCAGGAGCTTCACTGCATCGAATCCTACCCATGTAACAGCTGCCTTTACAAAATGCTTCATTTTGGTCATTCTAGTTTATAATCAGTCCACTGCACTTTCTTCCCTGGCTACTCAAAATGTAGTCCGTAGGCCAGCAGCCACAGCCTCATTTGGGAGCTTGTCAAAATGCAGCATCTCAGACCCCTCTCCAGAACTTCTGAAACAGAATCGGCAGTTTAACAAGATTCCCAGGTGATACATGTGTCTATTAAAGTTTGAGAAGCACTGCTCTATTTTACTTTCCCCCCAAGTTCCCATTACTATCCATCATTTTGTCCCATAGTATATTTTACCTGGTGTTTTAGTTTTCTATTGCTACTGTAACAAATCACCACAAACCCAAATGACTTAAAACAACAAACATTGGTTCTCTTACAATTCTGGAGGCCAGAAGCCCCAAATCAGTTATCTGGACCCAAAATAAAATATCTGCAGAGCAGCAACCCCACTGGAGGCTCTATGGAAATATACATTTCCTTGCCTTTTCCAGCTTCTAGAGTTGCATTCCTTACATTCCTTGGTTTGTGCCACTTTTTCCATCTTCTTCCAGCAGTGTACCTGTGGCTTCAGCCTTCACTGAATTTGCCTTCTACCTCTATGATTAAATCTGCTGCCTGCCTCTTGCAAGGACACTTGTGATTACATCTAGGTCCCATAGGGATAATCCAGGATCATTATCCCTACCTAAAGATGCTTAACTTCATTACATCTGCAAAGTTTCTTTTGCCATATAAAATAACATATTCACAGGTTCCAAGGAATAGGATGTGAACATCTGTTGTGGGGGGCCATTATACAGCCAACCACATCTGGGTCTCTAATTTGGTGCTTACTAGATGGTTAAATGAAGTTGGTTGAAATTTTTACTCATTTAGTGAATGTCACCATAAGTATATGCCCACATGAAGATACCTTCTTGGAGACAGAT
Organism: Myrmecophaga tridactyla; assembly: GCA_004026745.1. Classification (NCBI taxonomy): domain Eukaryota; kingdom Metazoa; phylum Chordata; class Mammalia; order Pilosa; family Myrmecophagidae; genus Myrmecophaga; species Myrmecophaga tridactyla. Next base: position 25,958 of record PVIY010004509.1, read on the forward strand.
CAGTAAATAAATTGACTATAATCTGTCATAACCAAGGATTAATGAACATATTCATTAATTAAATTCAGATGTTTCCAATGGATGGAAGTAACTAACCTCGAAGACTTCACAAAGGAGGTGAATTGATTCCTCAGAAGTGAATAGAAATTCAACCGGTAACTGAGGCAAGAGAGACATTCTAAACAGGGAGCAGCCCTTGAAAAAGCTTAGAGACATAAAATGGCAAAACCCATTCAGAGAACTGCAAGTAATAGGGAAAAGAGAGCAAAATGTGGTTCGGAAGACCAAAAGACAAAGCAAAAGGAGTCAGTAAGAGACATTAGGAAGGGCCTTGAATATCTCACTAAGGAAGTTGGGTTTCATCCTGTTGATAATAGGGAAATAAAGGGTTTAAGTCAGGGGATTGACAAAATTAGACTAATGTGGAAGAAGGGTCCTTCTGGTGGCAGTGTGGAGGCTATTTCACAAAAGCTCAGAACAACTAAATTAACTTTTTAGATGATGGTAGGTGTCTGAATCAATATCTGCTCAATGTCTCTCATATATACCATCACGCTCTAGCCGCCATAAGGAAAAGGGGCCCAGAATAAAAAGTTGTTCTGCTCCAAGCAGATGCCACTCTGATCTGAGCCTGGGGTATCAGTGTTGAGTGGTAATCAACCACCAATCGTAGTTTCAATGCTTTTTAACTAGAGGGGACTACAGATATCAAATGGCAAGAGAGCTCTTGGCACAGCTTGATGCCTTCAAGACATGCTCAATTTGCTCAATGGTCCTCAAATTCAGAAGGTTTGTGTTGGTCTTAGTGATCTGCACTAAAAAACAAAATTCTTACAAACACTCGCCCCTGCCCACCTCTAATCTGCCTTCTATCTCTGTGACTTTTTTCTAATCATCTCTTACGTGATATCATTTTTGTCTTTATGTGTGTTGTTTATTTCACTGAGCATAATGTTTTCAAGGTTCTTCCATATTGCAGCATAGCTCATAACTTCATTTTTTACTATGGCCGAATAATATTCCATCCCAAATAATATTTCATATTCATTGTGGAAAAATAATATTCCATTTTGTTTATCCATTCATTTGTGGATGTGCACTTGGGTTATTTCCAGCTCTCGGCTATTGGGAATAATACTGCTTTAAACATTGGTGGATAAGTATCCATTCACAGCCTTGTTTTCACTCCCTTTGGGTATAAATCTAGAAGTGGGATTGCTGCATCAAATGGTAATGCTGTATTTGGAACTCCCATATTGCTTTCCACAGTGGCTGCACCACTTTACATTCCCTCTAACAATGCACTAGCCTTCCAATTTCTCCCCATCCTCTCCAACATTAGTTATTTTCCACTTTTTAAAATAATAGCCATCCTTCTGAGTGTGAAGTGGTATCGCAATTGCATTTATAAGCATCTTTTCATGTGTTTATTGGCCACTTGAAATCTTCTTTGGAATAATGTCTATTCGAGTCCTTTACTCATATTTTAATTGGGTTGTTCATATTTTTTTGAGTTATGAGAGTTCCTTATATATTCAGGATATCAAATCCTTATCTGTTATGTGGTTTGAAACTGTTTTCTTCCATTCTGTGCCTTTTTCTTGATAATTTCCTTTGCTGCACAAAAGTTGTTAATTTTGATGTTATCAAATTTATCTATTGTTTCTTTTGTTGCTCTGCTTTTGATGTCATGTTTAAGAATCCTTTGCTACCCAAGTTCGGTGCCTGTCCATGCAAAAAAAAAAAAAGAATCCTTTGCTGCATCCAAGCTTATGAAGAATTGCCTTTATGTTATGTTCTAAGAGTTTTATAGTTTTTATAGTTTAAGCTCTTATACTTAGGTCCTTGTTCCATTTTCAGTTTGTTTTTGTATATCACATAAAGTAAAGTCTAACTTCATTCTTCTGTATGTGAACATTCTGTTTTCCCAATACTATAGGTTGAAGAGTCTGCTCATCTACATTTTTAAATAATTTATTTATTTATTAATTAAAAAAATTTAACAAACAAACTAAAACATTAACATGCGATCATTCCATTCTACATATATAATCAGTAATTCACAATATCATCACTTAGTTGCATATTCATCATTTCTTACTTATCTACATTTTTAATGAGTGTCTTCCTAAACCCTTAGTAGGTGGCTGCCATCATCCAAGAGGCAGCATGAAACAATGTATTGGGTCTACCAGTGGAAATTTTGCATTTGATCAAATCGCATTTCTGCCTCTTACCAGCCAATTCCAGCTTCGTTTACTCAACTGTAAATGGATCATGACTTGTGTGATGCTAGTTACCAACATCTGTCCCTCCTAATAGTTATATTAAAGATCATAAGTGCTAAGGCCCTTTGAAAACTGTACAAATGTCAGTTTTTTACTTGCTGTCTCTTTTTGAGAGGCCCATTTCCCAAAGAGGCTGGAAAAATACCAATTTTGCCCTTTCATCAAAAAATATAAATGTCAAAGTCATGATATTTCTTTCCTCAGGAAAAAAACAAAACAAAGCAAAGAACAGGGCTTTTTGCCAAAAGATCTTGTTTCTTTACAACAAATGTAATGACAGTTGTCTGGTCACCTAGCAGTCTTCAAGTTGGGATTTGTCCTTTTCAGAAGCAGGTGGAATGTCAGTAACTGGCCTCAGAAGTCCATTTCCATACACCACTTACCCAGGAAAGGCAGAAGCATTGGATGGAAAGTTTGCTGGGAAAGTTTGTCTCTCCATACAACTTCTGCTACTCTTAGCTCTACCAGGAAGTCCTTTGCTCATGCAAATTTGAGAACAAAAAGGCAGAGGATACATGCGATAGGCGGCTATGGAGAAAGGAATCCAGAGTCCAGTATCTGAAGGAAAATCTCTATGGACTCTTCAAGAATGAGCCCAGATAAACATACACCAGAAACTCAGAGAGAGAGTGCCCTGTGCTTGGCATGGCCAAGAAGTGCCAGAAAACTAAACTACTTTTCAAGTATCTCCCTATATTGTCCTACTGACATTTGCTCACTCTATTCCTTCCATCTATAATGTCTACTCTATGTACCCATCTCATCAAAATCCTGGCCATTCTTTAATGCTACCTTTTCCATAAATCCTTTTCTTGTTACTCCAAGCTGTGATCTATTCTTTTTTCCTCTTCGCTCTCTTTGTCTCTTTTGGTCCCACAGCACTTTGGTGGTACTTTAATTCAACAGAAATGTAGGTTCCAAAGCAATGACACAATAAGTTTCTTGAGAAGCATAATTGTATAGAAGAAGAAGCATGGATCCGAACTCCCCTTGACCCCTATCTGGCTATGTAAGCAAATCCTTTCACTATCATGCCACACAGCCCCTATGATAAGAGCTGGGATCTGCAGCCATTGTGCCTGGATTTTAATCCTGACTCTAGGCTCTAGCATGCAGCAGTTGTATGATTTCCAGCATGTCAAAAACCTCTTTTTCTTTTCTTTTAACTTTTTATAATGTATATACAATTCAGGATTTCCTATTTTACCCACTCTTGAGTGTACAATTTGGTGGTAATAATCACATTTGCAATATTGCGCTACCATCACCAATATCCATTACCCCTGGTCTAAGCTCTGTTAGAGAAGATTAGCAAGTGTTAGAGAGGTGTCGAATATTTGCTAGCAACCAACTGATATTTTCTTCTTGACAAGAAGGTTTGGAAGAGAAAGGAGAAAGGAAAAATAATTTCCTCATGCAGTGAAAAAAAATTGGCATCAGGTCAATACGCCATCTAAAATCATCTCGTGTGCCATTATTTGTATGTGACCCACATTTTGAGAAACACTGCTGTAAGATAACCTACCTCAGGGCCAAGACTAGGATGAATTGAACCCAGTGAAGGGGTGGAAAAAAATCTCAGTAATCAAGATAAATAATATTTTAATGCAACCTGTAAAAAAAAAAAATCAAAATCAATACAAAAAGCCATAAACATGATCCAACCCTACCCTTGCCTGACTCAGCCTCACTTTCCTCACCCTAATCCTGGATCAGCTGTGATAAGTACCATCTGGCACTTGGTGCTAGTGATAATATTAGTATCTGGAGGGTGCTCTTCAGTCCCCAAAGCATTACCATTAATATCTATACTCTTTTGTGTGTGTCTGGGTACAAATATATAAATATATATATACACATATACATGCATACATATATATATTCATTACTCATTTTAACTATTGTTAAATGTAGACTTCAGTGGTACTAATTGCGTTCACAATGTTGTGCTACCATCACCACATCTATTTCTGATACTTTTACATGAACCTAAACAGAACCTCTGTATCTAACAAACAAAACTTCTCCCTTCCACCCTCCTTCCAACCCCTTTAATCTACTTTCTGTCTTTACAAATTTGTTAATTCTAGAAAATTCACATAAGTGGAATCCTACAATAATTGTCCTATGTTTGACTTATTTCACTGAACATAATGCTTTCAGGGTTCATCCATGTGTAGATGTATCACAACTTCCTTCCTTTTTATGACTGAATAATCCATTGTATATGTATACCACATTTTATTTATTTTTATTCCTTTGTCAGTGGATACTTGTGTTATTTTCACTTTTTGGCTATTGTGAATAATGCCACCATGAACTTCAGTGTACAAGTATCTTTTAGAGTCCCTGTTCTCAATTCTTTTGGGTATACCTAAGGTCAGAATTGCAGGGTCATATTGTAATTGTGTGTTTAATTTTTTGAGGAAACACCAAACTGTTTTCCACGGTGGCGTCACCATTTTACAATCCTCCAACAATATACAGGGGTTCCAATTTCTCCACATCCTCACCGATGCTTGCTATTTTTCTTTTCTTTTCTTTTTTTTTTAATAGTAGCCGTTTTAGTGGGAGTGAAATGTATCTCATAAATGTATCTCATTTAATTCACATTTCCCTGATGATTACTGATTAATGATGTTACCCAAACATCTTTTCATGTAGTTATTGGCCATTTGTATTTCTTCTTTGGGGAAATATCTATTCAAATATCTATGATTTTTACTTGAAAGTTCCATCAATCCATGAGGAGTCCAGGGAAAGAAAAGTAATTCCTGTTTTACAGTCTTAGTGTGGTGGTTTTAAATCAGCTGGGCCTAGGTTCAAATCCCAGGATGTGGCCTTGAGCATTTTGCCTATTTACCTTTTCTGATCCAAAGGCCTTCCTCAGCCCACACTGCCTACAGCACACTCCCACCATCTGTAGAGCAGACTCTGTACCCAATGACAAGTCGTTTCTAGAACTCAGGAAAAGCTCTATTTTAGACTCTTCGTTTTCTACTAAACTCATTTGTTCCCAATCACGAAACATGCTTCTGTTGGTTGACTTATTTCATTGTTTATCCATGAAAGGTGCTGAAGGAAGGTATGGCTTGTATACTATAGGCCAGAGAAGCAAAGAAAAGGGGGAGGGAAAAAGCAAGCTTGCAGAGAAGCAGAAGTGAAACACCAGCCCCAGAGTGACTGAGAAAATGGCTGTCTTGGTTCCAGATCTCTTTCTTGTTAGCTGCCTGGTCTGCCCTTGGCTTCCTTCCAAACACCACCTCACTCTTTCTTAAGTTCCTTAGCATACATTTTCTTTTACTTTCAACTAAACAGCTTTTACTAAGACAGCAATGGAAAAGCAAAAACCATTTATAAGTCTTCTCAAAGTTCTCATTGCTTATCCTATTTGAAGGGATTTTCTCCCTTTCCCAATCAGAGAGTGAGATTGAATTGTCTAACTCATAAAATATGCCAAAAAGCCATTTCTGCCTCATCTGCTTGTTTAAAAACATTCCTGGATATTTAAGGCTTTACTTGTACATATAGTACATTGGACTGCTTTATGCTTCCTGGACCCTAGACAGAAGCAATAAAAGACACCAGAGTGTATTTTTTTTTGCATGGGCCAGCACCATGAATTGAACCCAGGTCTCTGGCATAGCAGGCAAAAACTTTGCCTGCTGAGCCACTGTGGCCCGCCCCAGAGTGTATTTTTATAGCTCTATTTATTTAACTCTCTTAAGGACTGTGACTTCTGTGACCATGAACTTATTGTGGGTTCAGTTATTTTGAGAAATGTCACATCAGGGAGAAGATGGCCTAGAGATTTTGGAGTTAGGCACGAGGATAAAAATTCCAGTTTTGACACTTATTTGCTGTGGGATTTTGGGTAAAAGATGTAGTCTCTCTGGATCTTAGTTTGGAAATTTATAAAGTAGGAACAATATGTTCTTGGCAGGAGTTCTGTAAGAATCAAATTATATATATATATATATATATATAAGGAGTATGAATTTAACTCTCCTACACAGGGTACAAGAAATGTCACATTTGTTTCTCTGAGTGAAATTCAGAATAAAAATTTAAAGAAAACAGTATTGCACAGTATAACACAAATAGTGAACTCTAATGTAAACCATGGTCTATAGTTAATAGTGCAATGCTAAAAACGTTCTTTCACTATTTGTAACAAATGTACCACACGAACGCAAGGTGTAAATAATCGGGCGGTATAGGGGGAACTCTGTATCTCATGCCTGATTTTCTTGTAAACCTACAACTTCTCTAATGAAAAAAAAATTAACCTACTAGCAGCCTTCTTTACTTTAGCTATAAGGAAATATGATATACATAAATGAAAAATCTCTGCTGACCCTCCATCTCACCAGGACAGCAGAAAATACAATAGTGGGAGCAACCCTCCCTAACTTGAGAAGATCCCTGAAGACATTCAAAGAACATTCTCCAGGAGGCTCCCAGCCTTCACTGAGAGTCTCCTTCGTGCAGGATTTCTCTATTGTGTCCAGGCATGGCTGGAGTGTAGTGGCTTTGCTGAGGCTGAAGGCCCTGGTACCAGGGGGTCAGCCCCCCTGTCCATCCCTCCCCACAGCTACTCTCCTCAGATGACTGGCAACACCTTGGTATGCTGTGAAGGAGTGGACTGTGAGTCCTAATCCCACGCAGGCTCCACAGTCCTTTCCTAAGACTGAGAAAGGTTCTCAACACCCACCATGGGCTGGCTTCTTTCTTTCCACCCTCCCAACCCCAGAGCCTCCTCTTTCCCTTGGAGACATTTTCAATTCTATGTAAATGCTTAGGCTAGTAATCCTAAACTTACAGCCCACAATGTGTTTTATTATATTTTAAAATTTGAATTAGTTGTTGATATTTAAAAACAAAGTAAAAATAAATTTTGGTGTATACACATAATGGAGTACTTGGCAACTGTAAAAAGAAATGAGGAAGATATCCAAGAACTGATACAGAGTGATTCCCTGGAGCTATTGTAAAGTGAAATAAGTAAGATGCAAAAAGGCATATATAGAACCCTGTCTATTGTGTAAGAAAAGAATAAGAAAAACAGAAGCATACATATATCGATTTGTCCTTAAAGGATAAACTAGAAAATAATGAAGTTTGGTTGCTGTCTTAGTTTCCTAAGGCTACTGTAATAAAGTACTACAAACCTGATGGCTTTAAACAACAGAAGTACATTCTCTCACACATCTGAAAGCCAGAAATCAATGTGTCAGCAGGGCCATACTTCCTCTGGAGGCTACAGGAAAAATCCTTTTTTACCTCTTCCAGCCTCCAGTGGCCCCTGGTATTCCCTGGTTTATGGCAGCATAACTGCAGATTCTGCCTCCATCTTCGCATGACCTTCTTCTTTCTGTGTCTCCCTGGGTCCAAATCTTCCTCTCCCTTCTCTTATAAAGACACTAGTCATTAAAATTTAGGGCCCACCCTAAATCCAGGATAATCTAATCTTGAGATCCTTAATTAATTACATCTGCAAAAACTCTATTTCCAAATAAGTGCACCTGCTGAGGTTTGGGGTTAACATGAATTTGTGGGGAGCACATTTCAACCCACTACAGCTACCTACAAGGGGAGGGTAGGAGCAGCAGAGTGGAAGGGATGCAGAAGGGAGTATCCCTTCTCTGAGCATATCTTTTTGTATAGTTTTGGCTTTTGAAGCATGATAATGTACCACAAAGTCCAAAAAAATTAAATTAAACCAACAAGGATGACTTGGAGGCAGGGCAAGATGGCAGTGTATGGAGGTGTGGGGTTTAGTTCTTCCTCTAGAGCAGCTAGTAAATAGCCAGAAACTGTATGAAATAACTGTTTGGGGAACTGTGACAAGATGCATATTGTACACCAGCCTGGAATGGCTGGAAAGGCTGAGATCACAGTACAGAACTGTAAGTTAATTCTTCCATGCTGCAGAGGCTGGTGCCCCTCCTCCACTGGCACTGTGGGCTGCCTTAGAGTCTCCTCCCAGTGGGAAACAGAAACCCTCTTTACTAGGAGCAAGGGAAGGAAATATCAATCAGGCTCCAGGTGCAGAATGAGTAACAAATTTGGAGTGCTGAATGCAAGCTCCGAGGACAGATAAGACCACAAAGCTGTTCTAGTTTGCTAGCTGCCAGAATGCAACACACAGAGACAGACTGGCTTTTAATAAAAGGGGATTTATTTTGTTAGTTCTTCAGAGGAAAGGCAGCTAACTTTCTACTGAGGTTCTTTCTTATGTGGGAAGGCACAGGATGGTCTCTGTTGGCCTTCTCTTCAGGCCTTGGGTTCCAACACTTTCCCCGGGGGTGATTTCTTTCTGCATCTCCAAAGGCCTGGGCTGAGCTGCGAGTGCTGAGATGAGGTATGCTGAGCTGCTTGGGCTGTGCTACGTTGAGCTCTCTCATTTAAGCACCAGCCAACTAACTCAAACATCACTCATTGCAGCAGGCACACCTCTTAGCCAACTGCAGATGTAATGAGCAACAGATGAGGTTCACATACCATTGGCTCATGTCCACAGCAACAGAACTAGGCATGTTCACCTGGCCAAGTTGACAACTGAATCTAACTACCACAAAAGCAAACATGAAAGAAACTGGGAGGTCTCTCCTTAGTAGCGAGGACAGTGAGCTGATGAAAGAAAACAGAGGCTTTTGGACATCTCAAAGTTCAGAATACTGGAAAAGGGCTGTGCCCACAAAAGGGGGCATATAGAGCCGGGTGCTTATTCTGGTTCTTGATTAGTGAATCCAGGGGGTAGGAACTGGTTCTGAAAAGGATTTTTTCCTTCTCTTCTCTTTTCTCATTTCTCTCCTTTCCTCTTTTTCCTTCATCCTCCTCTTCCCCCTCCCTTTCTTCTTCCTCCTCCTCCTTCTCCTCCTCTTCTTCTCCTCCCTCTTCTTCTTTTTATTTTTTTATACCTTTTAGCAGTTCATTAAAGAAAGCAGCAGGCATTCTCAATTCTCAGCACTGCCCCAGGTGGAATTAAGGAGTGACCGAGAGACAAATAAAGTAATCAGGTGAAGGAAATAGTTCCCTAAAGAAAATGATGGGAGGGCCCAGTGCAAGTGGCAGCTCTCATTCAGAGAATTTAGATCCCTGGGGCTGGGATATCAGTAGCAGTTTTGACCTACAAAAAGTGGAACCCAGCCTGTTTCAGACAAGTTTCAGGTGGTGGGAGGTGGGGAGGTGAGGCGAGCTGCTGGAGAGACCTGTCATTTCTCCAGCCTGTGGGAACAGGGGCCTGAAGAGCAGCTCCTCCCTCCTCAAAAAAAAAAAAAGAGGAAAAGGCAAGGCCCAGCACAGGTGACCATTATTTAGAGAACTCAGACTCCAGAAGCTGGGAAAAGAAACAGCTTATGCCCATTTTCTCTCTCAGCCTCTGTCACAACCATGCCCCTGGCAGGGACAGGGTCTGCTGAGAATTAAAGGTACAGTACCACTCTACACTAGTGGAGAGCAGTGGGCTGACAAGTGCCATCTGTTGGACAGGAAAGGAAAAGCACAGAATTAAGAGGTTTCCAAGGAAAGACTGGCATCCTACTGGTGGTCCCCAGGGAACCCTGATATTGATAACACCCTCTTCATGAGTGAGTCCTAGGCCTTTCTTGTCTGAGAAAATCTGATTGGAGTTTATCCTATCTGGGGAGACCCTCCTCCTAGAGCCAGACGTCCAGGTGAAAGTTGTTAGAGGTAAGGAAGGAGTGTTTAAAAACATACAGAGACAAACAGAACAAAAGTAAACAAACAGCTGATCATACTCCCCGAGGAGAAAGAGGGAAGACAGAACTTTTTCCTGGTAGTGAAACAACTATGCACACACACACAAAAGGGTAATCTCAAAAAAAAAAAAAAAAAAAACTTCCATATGGGCAGGGCAAGAACCAAAAAAACAAGGGCTGAAAAATCCTTATCAGTTAAATAGAAGCTATACTAGAGGTCTAGAATAAAGTGAACTGAATGATAAAGAACAGATAGAGAACAAAGCCAATCAACAAGAAAACCCTAGGCAAAAAAAGAGAAAATAACCTGCAGAAAAAGATGAAATAACCTCCAGAATAAACTAATCAAGAAAATCAGAAGCACTCCCACCCCCCCAAATAAAGTCTAGGGCTGGATGGCTTCAAGAAAGAAAGAATTAGTACCAATCTTGTTTAAACTCTTCAAAAAAATTAAAGAGGAGGGAAAGCTACCTACTTATTTTATGAAGCCAACATCACCTTGATACCAAAGCCAGACAAAGATACTATGAGAAATGAAATTTACAGACCAATCTCTTTAATGAATATAGATGCAAAAAGTCTCAACAAAGTACTTGCAAATTCAATTTACAAGTAGTAGCACATTAAAAGAATTATATACCATGATCAAGTGGGTTTTATTCCAAGCATGCACGGGTGATTCAACACAAGAAATTCAATTAATATAATGCACCACATCAATAAATAAAAGGGGGAAAACCACATGATATCTTGTTTGATGCAGAAAAGACATTTGACAAAATTCGGTATCCTTTCTTGATGAAAAACCTCAAAGGATAAGAATAGAAGGAAATTTCCTTAACATGACAAAGGTATTATATGAGAAACCCACAGCTAACATCATACTCAATGTGGAAAAATGAAAGCTTTCCCTCTGAGATCAAGAACAAGATAAGGATGCCCACTGTCACCATTGCTATTCAACATTGTGCTGAAAGTTCTAGCCAGAGCAATTAGGCAAGAAAAAGAAATAAAATGCATCAAAATTGGACAAAAATAATAATAAAAGGGGGTATAAGAGGTATGAGGTGTTTTGGGTTTTCTTTTTCATTTTTATCCATTTTTTTGCATAATGAAAATGTTCGAAAATTTATTTTGGTGATTAATGCACAACTATATGATGATACTGTGAGCCATTGATTGTATACTTTGGATGGATTATATGGTGTATGAATATCTCAATGAAATTTCATTGAAAACAGAGAGAAAAACCCAGCAAGGATAAGAGAGGAGTGGTGCAATCCATTGTTAAACAGCCTAAAGTCAGTCTTTCAGCCACACACATTCAGGTTCAAGATATAGGTGCCAAACTGCCCTTTGTTTCGTGTTTGAGTTGTACCTTCCTACCCACACCAAATCCAGAGCCAACAGCTCCTTTCTTCTTTCAATTTGGTAACAACTCTTCCAGCAACTGAATGCAAATGGGACTTTCCATCTAGGAATTTGGGGTCATGCCTTAGCACCACCTATTTTGCAGTTAGAAGATTAAAAAAAGTACTCTCTCCTTGGGAAATGCTCTCCATTCCCTCCCTCCATGTCGTTGATATTTCAGTCCTTTAGCTCGTCCCACTCTGGGTGGTCTCACTTTTCATTCATTCATTCTCTTCTAGATGGATTCACTGGGAATGGGGATGCGTGTTCACCTTGGACCTTGCTTGTGAAGTGAAGCATTTACAAGGCAGTTAGGCTCTACACTGTCTAGTCTTCCCCTCTGTGAGTGCCAGAAGGGTCTGCCTCTCTCTCTATTCTGTGCCCTATTTCTAACTCCCCTCTCTTATTCTAGATTTGGAATTTTCTATTCCAGGAAGAGGGAGGAGGGGGAACTCAGCTCATCTCAACAGTAAATACTTGTTGGGTATTTAAAATCAGATAGACTAAGCTCTTATTCTATTTTAATTACTATTATTGTAAAGGAGCCTTGTTCTCTCAAAGTCAATTTGGGAACAGAACTGTGGGGTAAAGAAAAGCAGGAGTAAGAGTCCTTGGGATGATTCTTTGAGATCCGAATGATTGCTGGAGCTGTGAAAATAATAGTATGGGGACCAGCAGACCTTGGGTTGAACCCAGCTTTTCTACTTTCTAGTGATGTACAATTCCTCAACATCTCAATTTCCTGTAAATCAGAGTAATATGAAGATAAAATACTTTTCTACCTTACAGGATATTGTGTCCATTAATGAGTTAATGTATACATAATCATCATACACCATGTAACTATTCATTTATTGAAAATTCCTTCTCCTTCAGAGCTGGAGGAGAAAAACAATTCTGGAATACTTTCCTTCCTAAAACATAGTCATTTAAAAATTTTAAATTATACAAGCAATATATAGTCACCGCAGAAAAATTAGAAAATACGGAAATGCAGAAAGAAACAAAATTTCAGAACATCGACCAAAACATCAACCAGAGATAATGATGATTAAGGTCTTTATCTTTCCGATCTTCTTCATCTCAAGTACATATGTATATGTGAGGGAATAACAAAGATAAGATTACACTGTTGGGTGCTTTTGAAACCTGCTTCAAACATTGGCAATATTTTCAAAGACCCCATAGTTTTCAATTGAATGAATATCAAAGCAATTCTCCTCTCCTGATTCCTATTGTTAGAGATTTAGATTTTCAGAATTGAAATTAATTATTATAATTAATGCTCCATTGAAACTTCTTGGAACTGATATTCAAGCACATATCTATAATTATTTCCTTAGAATATCTTTATAGAAAAGGAATTGGTGTATTGTAAGTCTGTTATCTTTTTAATACTTTTGTTTCATATCCCCAAATTCCCTCTCAAATGTTTGTGCTACTTTATACCTCTATAACCCCTCTGTGAGGATCCTTTCTCTTCTTCCATCAACTGCATTGGATTCAAACATTCACAAACATACTTTCATGTACTTTTTCAAATTTACTGAAAAAACTGAAAAATTTTTACTGAAAATTGAAAAAAACTTATTCAGTAAGTTATTAAATGAGTCATTAAAATGATAAATTTTATTTGATAAATTATTTGAATAATTAAATCAATAAGTTTATTTAATTAAATAAATTAAATAAACCAGATTGTCTCCTTGGGCCTTTTCCACGAATGGGGATGGTCTTCTCGCTTTGCTTATCTGAAAATGGCTTTCATTTCTGAGCTTATGCCTTTCCATGCATTCCCAAGGTAATACCCAGATGCCTAAAAATATAGATGGAAAAACCTCAAATAGATCATGTGACTCATCTGTTTCCTATACTTTTTTCTTATGGGAATAATTTTTGTTTTTACATAATTAGAGAAAAGTTGACAAATTTATCTGGGATCCTATATATATATATATTATATATATATATATATATTTACTTTTATTTTTTTGGGGGGGGACCCTATATATATATATTTTCCTCTCTATTTTTTAAATCCTAATAAAATTCTCATTTCCCCCCAAAGAAGCTCTGGTGTGCTGACTGAGGTGAGTGAGAGCAACTACTCAAGGGGTCTTGGTTAATAAATTGCTTTTGAGACTTATTTCCAGGGCAAAGACTGTGGAATGCCAGTTGCCCTTGAATGTTCCTCTAAATTTTTTTCTACAGAACATTAGTTTTTTAAGTACTTTAGACTTTCTTGGACTTATGTTCATGTGTTCTGTCTTCAAACCATAGCCAAGTTTCCTTAGACTTCAAAATACCTTTTCTCTGTCCCCCCTTTTTCCCTAGCAAGTAGAACTCTCTTCTGCTCTTTTTCCTAAAAACTATCCTTCCCTTCTGGGTCCTGTTCCCTCAATGCCCTAATCTATTCATGTTCGGGAGCGGGAGACTTAATATAAACTGTTTCGTTCCTTCCTTTGTCACATTCTTTCCCTCCTTGAAGAATGAATTCACTGCTTACCCTATCAATGAAGAAATGAATGAGACATAACCTGTGCTTCTAAGATGAAATGTAGGAATAAGCATGCAGAGATAAGACAATACTATGCTCGGACTGAGAACTTCTCATGTCCTTATATTCGGAACTTTAAACATTTTTTTTTTTAACTTGACCACCCCAATAGTCTTTTTTAAAAAACATTTTTTTTATTGTGAAATATAACATATATACAGTTTTTAAAAGGCAATAATTTTCAAAGTACATTTTAACAAGTAATTACAGAACAAATTTCAAGGTTTGGTATGGGTTACCTTTCCACATTTTCAGGTTTTTCCTTCTAGCTTCTCCAAAATGCTGGAAACTGAAAGAAATATTAAAATGATTCAGCAGTCATACTTATTTGTTAAATCCTATCTTCTCTGTTATGACTCCTCCTTCTCTTTTATCCCACTCCCAATCTATAGGGGGTTTTGGGCTAGCCTATTCTAACTTTTTATGTTGAAAAGGGGTGTCAACAATCTAGGATGAGGGATGGAATTAGCTGATATTCTTGGAGAGGCTGGCCACTTTGGGTTTTAGGACTTATCTGGCCTAGGAGCCCTTTGGATGTTTTAGGTTTCAGGAAAGTAAACTTAGTACATGAAACTTTTGTAGAGTCACAGTTAGCGCCCTATATGTTCTCTAAGTTTAATGGGAATGATGTTTGTTGGGGTATGGCAAACCACGGCAATTAGTAATATCTAGCTGAAGCTTGTACAAGAGTAACCTCCAGAATAGCTTCTCAACTCTATTTGAACTCTCTTAGTCACCAATACCTTATTTTGTTATATTTCTTTTACCCCCTTTTAGTCCAGAAAACATTGTCTCTCCCTTGGTTGCAGAGCCAGGCTCAACCCTGAGAGTCATGTCACCTATTGTCAGTAAGACTTTCACCCCCCGAATGTCATGTCCCCACATGGGGGGAGGTTAATAATTTTCCTTGCAGAGTTGGGCTTAGAGAGAGAGAGAGAGGCCACATCTGAGCAACCATGGAGGTTTCTTGGAAGCAGCACTTAGGCATAATTACAGGTAGTCTTAGCTTCTCTGCTACAGAAATAAGTTTTGTAAGGGCAAGCCTCAAAATCAAGGGCTTGGCCTATTTTCTTGGGAGTCTGTAATGTTTGAATAAGTAACAGAGGTTTCCCAAATGGGAAAATTTAATATTTCCATATTTTTTTCCAGTCCCCAAGGGACTCTACTAATGCTGTTTTATTCTCAATCCACCATAGTCTGGGATGTTATGCAGATTTACAAAACATTCCCATTTTGGGCTCCATGTGTTTGGGTCGCCTAAATGAGTTATTCAGACAGGTGAATTGGATTTGTATTACAGAAAATTTAGGTTTTGGACAAAATAAAGCTCTCTTCCTTTGGTCTCACACAGTAGGTGAAGCTCCAGAATACATACACTATAATCTTTTGTCTTGTATTCTGATTTATCTTAGTCCCAACCAGATTAGTTTCATTTTTCTTTTTTAAATATTTTTATTAATACTTTTATTGACAAATCTTCACACACACACACACAGTCCACACATGGTATACAATCAGTGGCTCACAATATCATCACATAGTTGTGTATTTATTACTATGATCATTTTTAGGACATTTGCATCACTCCAGAAAAAGACATAAAAAAGAAAAAACTCATACATTCCATACCCCTTACTCATCCCTCTCCTTGACCACCAGTATTTCAATCTACCCAATTTTTACCCTTTATTCCCACCCCCATTATTTTATTTATTTTTATTCTTATTTTTTTACTCATCTCTCAAAAGGAGCATCAAAGACGGTTTCCACAATCACATATCACATTGTAAAAGCTATATTGTTATAAAATTGTCTTCAAGAATCAAGGCTAATGGAACACAGCTCAACAGTATCAGGTATTCCCCTCCAGCCACTGCAATACACCATAAACTAAAAAGGGATATCTATAATGCATAAGAATAACCCCAGGATAACTTTTTGACTCTGTTTGAAATGTTTCAGCCACTGAAACTTTATTTTGTCTCATTTCTCTCTTCCCATTTTTGCTCAATAAGGCTTTTTGGATCCCATGATGCTGGGTCCTGGCTCACCTAGGAGTTCTGTCCCATGTTGCCAGGGACCCTGGCAAGTCATGTCCCATGTAGGAGGGAGGGCAGTGAGTTCACTAGCTGAGTTGGCTTAGAGAAAGAGGCCACATCTGAGTAACAAAAGACGTTTTGGGGAGTGACTCAGGCATAATTATCAGTAGGCTTAGCTTCTCCTTTGCAGGAATAAGTTTCATAGGGGTAAACCCCAAGATCAAAGGCTCACTGGTTTCGTTTTTATCTCTAATTGAAGCCTGATCTCTTTTCCAGCTAATTTAGCTGTTATTGTATGTAGCGATGCAGACTTTCAAAGATTCAGCACTCCAGGTCTGAATTTTAGGTGTCATATAGCAACTTTGGTATTTTGAAGTTCCAGGGAAATACCAGCTTATACATATATAGTTCAGTATCTCAGAATCTAGAAATACCCTTACAATTTTGAACTATGTATGGCTGCTTTAAGATCTTACAATCTAGGCTCCAATTTTCTTAAAGAGACTATAGCATAATTGTTCTTTTGTTTCTGGCTTATTTTGCACAACACATCGTCCTCAAGGTGGTTCTTTCAGTTCATTGTGTGTCTCACAATGTCATTTCTTCTTGTAGCCGCACAATATTCCATTATATATTATGGAATATATTCCATTATATATATATTTCACCTTTAGCCTTCTCTGTCATTGTACCCTTCGGCCCCCTCTATCCACTGGGAATCACAGAGAATGTCCAAATAAACAAACCCTGTCTTACATTGTCCTCACATGATGGTACAATCAGCAACACTCTCAATTTTAGATAGTTTTTCATTGGTCCAAAGAGACAACCAATAAACATAGCCTCACCAACTATCAAATAAAAATCTCTCTAGGGCCATGGTGGCTCAGTGGCAGAGTTCTCACCTGCCATGCTGGAGACCCAGGTTCAATTCCTGGTGCCTGCCCATGCAAAAATAAAAAAAGCTCTCCAAATCTCTTGCCCTTCCCCCTAATTATTTACCCCAGGTATTGCTGTGGTACTGTTGCTGTCTTCCTGTTTATTATAGACCATACCAGGCGATATTAGTTTTCCCTCTATACCCCTCTATTATTGACCCTTTGTCCAATAACAAACATTTGAGATATCTCATGCAAGAACTTGTTTATAATTATAGATTTAATCAGTGGGAGCCATGCCACTATACGCCCCCTTTTAATCATAGTCACCCTCAATATAGCAATGTTACCTATAACCCCACTAATTAGCTACCATCACTTCTATCTGTTCCCTTACATTTAAGTTCAATCTATACATTCCCTTACATTTAAGTTCAATCTTCCCCCCATCTCCATCTTCTGTGTACCTCTAGGTCACCTATATTCTACAGTGTAAACCTCGGAGATTAACTTTACCAGAGTCATAATGGCAAAATCATACAATATCTATCCTTTTGTTATCTGACTTATTTCACTCAGGATTATACCTTTAAGTTTCATCCATGTTATCATATGCTTTGGGACCTCATTTCATCTTATTGCTGCATAAAATTCCATTAGGTATATATACCATATTTCATTTATCCATGCATCTATTGATGGGCACTGGGAATTTTTCCATCTTTTGGCAATTTTGAAAAGTACTGCTATGAACACTGGTGTACAAATGTCTGCTTGTGTCTGTGCTTTCATCTCTTCTGGGTATATAACAAGTATTAGTTTTGCTGGATAATAGGGCAACTTGATATTTAGTTTTCTGAGGAGCTACCTTCTACAGAAGTTGTAGTATTATATATTCCCACCAGCAGTGAATAAGTGTCCCAATTTCTCCAACATCTGTAGTTTTCTGTTTGTTTAATAGCAGCCATTCTTATAGGTGTAAAGTTTATCTCATAAAAGTCTTGATTTGCATTTCCCTTATAGCATCTTTTCAAATGCTTTTAAGCCATCTGTGTTTGTTCTTTGGAAAAATGTCTGTTCACATCCTTGACCCATTTTATAATTGAGTTGTTTGTTCTTTTGTTGCTAAATTGTGTAATTTCTTTATGTACACAGAGCAAGCCTTTATCTGACGTGGTTTCCTAATGTTTTTTCCCATGGACTTGGCTGCCTCATTGCCTTTTTGTCAAAGTCCCTTGAGGCACAGAAGCATTTGATTTTAAGGAGTTTCCATTTTTCATTTTTTTCCTTCATTGCTTGTGTTTTGGGTGTAAAGTTTAAGAAGCTACCTCCTATTACTAGATCGTGAAGCTGTTTCCCTATACTTTCTTTTAGGAGTTTTATGGTACTGGCTCTTATATGTAGATCTTTAATCCATTTTGAATTAATTTTTGTATAGGGTGTAATGTAGGGTCCTCTTTCATTCTTTTGTCTATTGATAACCAGTTCTCCCATGCACATTTATTGAAAAGACTATTCTGTCCCAGTTCAGGGGATTTGGGAGCCTTATCAAAGATCAATTGACCATAGATTTGGTGGTCTATCTCCATATTCTTGATTTGATTCTGTTGACCAATGCATCTATCTTTGTGCCAATACCATGCTGTTTCAACCACTGTGGCTTTAAAGTCACGAAGTGTTAATCCTCCCACTTTTCTTTTCTTTTTTTAGGATATTTTTAGCTTTTCAAGGTCTCTTTCTCTTCCAAATAAATTTGATAAGTGGCTTTTTCATGTCTACAAAGTAGGCTGTTGGAATTTTGATTGGTATTGCACTGAATTTGTAGATTAATTTGGATAGAATTGACAAATGACATTCAACTTTCCTTTCTATGAGCTTGGAAAGTCATTCCACCTATTTAGGTTGACTTTGATCAAAATGTTTTGCTGAATTTATTAGCTTAGGCAGCTTTGTCATAGATTCCTCGGGTTTTCCAAGTATAGGATGATGTCATCTGCAAATAATGAAGTTTTGCTTCTTCCTTTCTTATTTAGATGCTTTTTCTTTCTTTCTTCTGCATGATCACTTTAAAGCTAGGACTTCTAGTATAATGTTGAGTAATAGTAGTGACAATGGATATCCTTGTCTTATTCCTGATCTTAGGGGGAATGCATTCAATCTCTCACTGTTAAGTATGATGATGGCTATGGGTTTTTCATATATGCCCTTTATGATATTTAGGAAGTTTCCTTAGATTTCTACCTTTTGAAGTGGTTTTATCACAAAATGGTGCTGAATTCTGTTGAATGATTTTTCAGCATCAATTAATATGATCATGTGATTTTCCCTTTCAATTTGTTAATGAGCTGTATTATATTGATTGATTTTCTTATGTTAAACCACCCTTGCATTCCTGGTATAAATCATACTTGGTCGTGATGTATAATTCTTTTAATGTGTCTTTGGATTCGATTTGCCAGCATTTTGTTGAGAATTTTGCATCTATGTTCAGTACGGAGATTGGTCTGTAGTTTTGCTATCTTGTAGCCTTTATCCAGTTTTTGGTATTAAAGTGATGTTAGCTCTATAAAATGAATACAGCATTCCTTTTTTTTTTCAGCCAACAGAACTCCCTTTAGTATTTCTTATAGAGCAGGTCTCTTTTTTACCAGTTCTCTCAGTCTTTGTTTGTCTTTGAAGATCTTAATCTCTTCCTCACTCTTGAAGGACAACTTGGCTGGATAAAGAATTCTTGGCTAGAAGTCTTTTTAATTCAGGATCTTAAATATATCATACCACTGCCTTCTCGTCTCCATGGTACCTGTTGAGTAGTCCGAACTCAGTCTTATGTGGTTTCCCTTATATGTAGTATATTGCTTTTCTCATGCTGCTTTCAGGATTTTCTGCTTTTCTTCAACATTTGACAGTGTGATTACTATAAATCTTGGAGTAGATCTATTTGAATTTATTCTATTTGGGGTTCATTGGGCCTCTTTGATTTTCATATTTATGCCCTTTATAAGGATTGGGAAATTTTCTTCAATTATCTCTTTAACTTTCTCAACCCATTGCTCTTCTCTTCTCCTTCTGAGACACCAATGATTCTTATAGTTGTACACTTTTGTTGCCCATCCTTTTCCTGAGATCCAATTCCATTTTTTCTATCTTTCTTGCTGTTTGTTCTTTTGTGTGTTCTAGTTCAATTGTTCTGTCTTCTTGTTCACTTATTCTTCCTTCTACCTCTTCATATCTGCTATCTTGTGTCTCTAGTATATTTCTAATTTGGTCTACAGTATCTTTCATCTCTGTGAGATCTGCTATTTTTCTATCTAATCTTTCAAATTATTCTTTATGCCCTTCTAGTGTTCTCTTGATGTCCTTTATTTCTTTATAAATATCCTTGAGTAGTTGTTTCATATCCTGTGTCCCTCAGTGTTTTGATTTGGTCATTTAACTGGGCCATTTCTGTCTGGATCTTCATATGCTTTGTGATTTTCTGTGGTGTTTGGGGCATTTGATTATCCTAATAAGGTTATTTTGCAAGTTGGTTTCCTTCACTCATCTGAACTTTTGTATTTACTTGGGTTTGCCTTGAAGGTCCCCTTTTCACTTGGTTTGCCAGTAATTTCCCACCAAACCAAGGCCCGGATCTCATCATGTAGGAGATACAATTCTACTTGGGGGTCTATTAAAAGCCCACTCTCTCCATCCCAGTCTCTCCAATTCAACTGCAGTCTCAGTTATTTATTTATTTATTTATTTATTTATTTATCAACCCTTTTCTTGTTGGTTCATGGAGCTTGGGTGAAGTCAGCCCATTCTACTCTCCCCCTTTTCTTTCAGACACACACACACAGCAGCACAAATGGTCCAGAAGAGCAGAGGAAGAAATCCCAATGTGGCTGGTCTCCTAGGGAGACCAGTTGCTCAGGTCAGAGTCAGCGGATGGTACTGCTCACCCCACTTCTTTTCAGAGAGGAGAACCTGCGATAGCTTTTTGGAATACTTTCAGTGAACAGTTAGCCTGCCCACCAAGCTTTTCCTTTGCTTCTTAAATTGTGATGCACTAATGAGAAAAGAAAAGGGGAAGAATGTAGTACCCTGTTTTTGGCTGTCCAGCATCTTATCTCCCTTCCTAATCTGGAGATTGCCCTGCCACCCACTTATGAACAAGATATTTGCTTTGCCATCCTCCCTCCCAGGGAGAAGGAAGGCTCATGGTCCAAGCTTCACTAATCATATCCATGCCCAGCATAGGCTTGGAAGGGTAGCAGAGAACTGATTCTGATGAGGGGTGACAGGAGTAGTGCCAGCAATGTTGAGATTTTAGTGGCAGCAGTGCACCATAGCAGGAAGCATATCCAGTTGGTGGTGGTGGCAAAGCAAAAGGGTTCTGTGCCCAGCAGAAATGGCAAGAGCCATTTCCTCATCAGACAGTTTCTGCGGTATGGTTTTGGCTCCTGGCTTCTTCCCAAAGTCCATAGTTCCAGCAGCTTTGCAAAGCCTGAATCTGCAGTCTTCCCAGTAATTCTATGAGCTACCCAATAACCTTTCAATACATTCCTCTTCTTTAAATGTTAAATCAGCCAGTTGCAAGTAAGAACTTTGACTGATAAAAAGACAATACAAAATGATGCACTTATATCTAGTGAGAGCCAAATAACCTCATAGCTGTAGGATTGATGTATTACTGCTGCTGGAATATAGAAAAGTAGGGGGAAATCCAGTTTTCATAGGCACCATGGATTCAGAATAACCTGGCCCTTGGTTGTCAGTAGCATATTTTCATTGCAAATCTTGATTTTGTTTGCCCAAACAACACTATTCATCATATCAAATTACTGTTATTTTGAATTGTATCTTTTCTTTACTGCTTTTTAGAAATTAATATGTAAGAGTGTCTTCCTTGTTAGAATTGTTTATAAGAGCTATAAGTCTTAGCATATTATACTTGGCTTGCATTCATATAAGTGAAATGATGATAATAACCATTTAAATCAATATGCTCTAGCTGGTGCCATCAGTGCCTATCCATACCCCTTAGCACGTCCCTCTAACTCCTAAGGCTGCTTACTGTAAACTCCTGCCACTCTCCCTGACAGCTCTTGTTATGGAAGCCCACTTGACCTGAAAGCAGGGCAAATCAGAAGTTCTGAAAAGTAAATGCTTCTGAAAGCTACCTTCAACAAATAATAAAAGGGACATTACTGGCACATAAATACCCCAGCTTCATCAGTGCCCACTTAGGATAAGTTAAATGCATGTTCGACACAGTTTTCCAGTGAGGATGAGCCCAAGATACCCATTTGCTTAAAAATGCACACTTTCCCTGCTTCCTTTTATTCCCCAACTTTCCCACTCCACTGCCACCGCTTCCTTGGATCCTTTTCCAAATAAACTGCTTGGACTCAAATCCTAGCCTGAGGGTCTGCTTCAGGGAGAATCTATACTAAAACAGCTGCACATCAGTCAGCATTTTGCCTTCACTTTTACAGTGAATGCAAACATGTTGCATTTCAAGTGTATCAGAGAATGGCAGAGATTACTACATTTAGTCCCACTCCTACCATACAGTTATATTGATTTCCCAAATTCATCATCTAAGGGTACAGGAAACTATTGGAAGAGTGATTGCCACATGGAGAAGGAGCCAATGCAGCAAGTTTTGGCACAGTTCTTCTGGGCGGCGGAGCTCCTAATGCAGTCATGGGTGCTGATGACATTGTCCATGTAGCATGAGGTTTTGCTTTGCTGCTGCTCTTGTATCCTCAGGCTTGACTCATCATTCCAGAAGAACCTACCCTAGAAGTCTATGTGTTCTTGCTAAAGCAAATGTTACCAACACCTGGCTCCCTGATTCCTGGACAAAACTCGGTACTAGCAAATTTCCCCTCTGCCTCTAGGGGAAAAATAGGGTCAATGCCCTGGGGTCCCTAAATAACATCCCTGCCACTATCTCCCCAGTATTGCAGAAGTCTCTTTCTCCCTAGTAATTTATCCCAATTTGAGAAACTCTGCAGCATGTTGTGGAAAGGAGGAATGACATCATGCAAGGGCAGCCTGAGGGCAGAATGACTCACACTGCCAAGAAATGGGGTCGTGGTCACATTAGCAGCAATGTGCTGGCGTATGGACAGGAGACCCCACTCTTCATTACCTTCTTTTACTTTCTGCCTCATTCCCTCTCCATAACTACTTATGTTGGTTGAACTAACCCCCTCCCTCCAAGCCCTTAATTTTCCCTACCTCACCCTGCAGCCTGCCTCATTCCACTGCAGGCATGATTGGATTAAATCCTTAAGATGAGAAAACAATTTTGCTCCTGATGCCCAATTAAATAAACAGGCACATCCAATGCCAAAACTCAAAATCAATATCTGAGAGACTGTCTATATTTGGAAAGGCAGTGATAGATTAAATTAAAGTGTGTCCTTTGATTTTTCCCTCAACAAAATATGAATGATCTCTAAAACAAAACCGCCCAGGATGATTTAGTAGCTTTCTAAAATCAGCTTCACATTTATTCAAGTATCTGGGGTGAACCTGGCATGAAACAGGCTTCTGAACAACCAAAACTGTTCATAAAAAGGATAACCAGTATTTCAGGTTGGAAACAGCCCCCTGATATGTGCTGTCATATCAGTGGCTATCATTTCAGATCAATGTCATTTCTGCAGAAACAGCTCTGTGCCAGGCCACTACCAATAAATGACTGATGTGACCTCAGCCCCTAGGCTGGAAAGTCTCTTGAGCGTTAATTAGTCCAAGTTTCTCCTTTTACCAACTAGAACAAGAACATTTCCAAAGTCACACAGCCAGCAAGTCAAAACTGCAGGCCCCGTCACTCCCAGGATCTAAATACCCATGGCTCATAGCAAGATTTCTCAACCTGTCACTACTGACATTTTGGGCTGGAGGATTCTTTGTTTGGAGGAGGGGTGGGGGTGGGGGGCTGTCGTATGCATTGGAGGATGTTTAACAGCATCCCTAGCCTCTACCCACTGTCTGCCAGTGGCACCGCCACCCACCTTTGTAACATCCGCCGATGTGTCCAGACATTGCCAAATGTCCCCCAAATCACCTCCAGCCAGCCGAGAAGCACTGGCTTAGAGCAAGGGTTGCCAACTGTAGCTGTGGAGGTCAAATTTGGCTCACAGATAAGTTTTGTTTATCATATGTAATGTTTTTCAGGATATTAAAAATCACATAAAAATCCAGATTGCTGACTTATCTTGAATAATTGGAAGAGCTGGCAACCCTGGTGTCACATTTTCACATGGTAATAATGGGTCAGAGTTGAGTTGATACTACCTCCTGCAGACTGGTCTTCTGCACTCCTCTTTGTCACAGTCTCCACTACTCCCTATTGTGGCCTACCCCAGAGTCAGTTCATTTGTTTCGTAATCTGCTTTTGCTCCACTTTAGCATTTACGCCTTTTCAAAACTGTCTGTGGCTTCTTTTAATGAAACCTCTTAGCTCACTGAGGGCGGAGTCATGCCGTTTTCTCCTTTTCTTTCTCTACAATATCTGGCCCTGAGCAGACACTCAGAAATAGTTATCCATTGATTTGTCTAGAACAACTTTTCCCCAAAAAATACCCTGCAAAATGCTAGGTTTGTGGAGTTCAAGGAAAAAGGGCTGGAAGTCAAATAAGTTTGGGTGAAGTGCATTCTGTTTCCATGTATAGAGATTCAAAAGTCAAGTTAGCAAAAGGTTATTAAAAGCCCAGCATTAAAGAAAACTGTTTTCCTGCACTGGACTTGAGGTGGGCAAGCTACCTTGACCACAGAATTCCTTTTGGTCCTAGCATCCATCAATAGCCCATGAAACCACTGTTTCATAGAACACACTTTGGAAAAAGTTGGACTCAAACTCTCAACTTTTCAAAATAAGCATTGTTGAAATACTGAGTGCTGTGATTATGCCAAAAGCAGTTACAAAGTGCTAACAAGTGAGTGCTTTTTTTTCCTAAGCATAGAAGATTATTGGATTATATCTTTTTTTTTTGCATGGGCAGGTGCTGGGAATCGAACCTGGGTCTCTGCCTGTTTAGCCATTGAGTTTCGCCCTGGATTATATCTTTTAAATTTCCTCACAAATTGGTGAAGTTGGTGTGATCAGTATCCAGATTTTAACAGACTGAAAAATGTAGCAACAGAAAGATGAAATATCTTGGCCGT
Organism: Myrmecophaga tridactyla; assembly: GCA_004026745.1. Classification (NCBI taxonomy): domain Eukaryota; kingdom Metazoa; phylum Chordata; class Mammalia; order Pilosa; family Myrmecophagidae; genus Myrmecophaga; species Myrmecophaga tridactyla. Next base: position 51,014 of record PVIY010004509.1, read on the forward strand.
GGTTACATAGCCAGGATTGGAACACAGCTAGTCTGACCCCATCGATACTTGGCCTCCATCTGCATGGCCCTGTCTCCCTGGAACACTGTGCCATGCTGTTTGCATGTCTAGCTCCCTCTCAGTACAAAGAGCTCCTGCAGGTCACAGGCAAAGCCTTTTTCATAAGGGAAGCAGAAAGGGAATTATTACTCATTAATAAGCTGCTATGCAGGAGAAATTTACTTTGGAGAGTTTAGCATGGTATCTCATGCAGTTTGTTCATCATACCTGAAATTAAGATATTACCATTTTCTCTTTAATATCTTGGCTCTCCTAACCTCTTGGAGCCTTAAAGTCATTAACTAAAAGTGGAAAAGTTGGAATCAGATGAAGTTCTGGAAAAAAGGTATGTTGTCCTCCTACTTTGCCTAGGACATAGCAAGAAAGTAGGAATTGAACAAAGGGACAATATTTCTTGTCCACTTACTTAATATAAAGCATTTGCTAAGTTCTGTGAAGAAGAGGGTCATAATAAAAGGAATTGGGAAGAATCCTTGCCATTGTAGAGCTTTTCCATATCTCCTAGGGTTTGAGCCACCTAATCTCATAACAGAAAAGCTAAAGCATGCCCTTCTCATATTGAGAAATTTCATTTTGTACAATTAGATATTGTAGTTTCTCACAATCATTCTGAGGAAGCCCCAGCCAGCTGGGAATTGGCCAATAAAATAATAATAAATAAAATAAAAGTTAAAAAAAAAAAGAAATCTCTCAGTGAAATCATCTTTTGGCTCAAGCCAGAAACGTAAGGGAAACAAGAGACTGGGTGAGCTGGAGATTTATTTCTTTCTGATTTATAGCTTGATACCTCAGTTTGTAGGGAAAAAAAAATGGTGGCAGTGGAAGGAAAATTCTTCCCCTTTCTGGTTTCTCTCGAACTACATCTGAGAAGTAAATGTCTTGTTTGCTTCTGAGCCTGAATTTTACATCCCCATCCCATTACCATTACTCACAATGATCTATGTCAAACTTCTTGGGGGAAAACACAGCCAGCCCTCTGCAGCATTTGGAAGAAGCAGACAGCATCATTGTAGCTATGACTCATACAAAAAATCATAAAGCAGCCTCACACCAGGGGGAAACCCTAGATCATATTTAGGGGAGGGGCTTAAGGAAATCACTTGGAAGTTATCTTTTGGCATGAAGGCAGTTTCAAAAACAAAAACTATCCTGAATTAAATTCCTTACTCAGTCCTATGTGGTCTATTCTCCTTCTCACCTGGCCGTGTTTACCAAATGATACTAAACAATTGGTGAGATCATCTGTTCATGGATAATAGAGTAAGAGCAGGGGAAGTGTTTCTAATTCTATTCATACACCATCAGGTTAATAAAAAGCTAAATGATTTTTTTCTGTGTCTTATGACTAGCACCTTTTGGTTATGGAAAGGGAACTGGGTTTTCCTGTTGATTTCTACCATAAAATTGCAGTTGAATTCCTATGGGGAAGGTAGGTTGAAATCTTTTACAGGAGGAGTTGAGAGGGTGGCATTAAATCTCAAGGACTGTTGTGCTATGGGGAGGCATAAGGACTCCCCTCCATTCTCAGCACATTACATCATTCATTTGTTTAAAGTCTTACAGTGGTATTTTGGCAAATGATTCTGCAACTCCCAGTATCCTCTCTATTCTTCCACACCAATAACAGAGCCCTGACTTTTATCTGGAACATAGTCACTTAGTTAAGAAAAAATGACATTTCCCAGCCTCCATTGCAGGGTGTGGCCATGTGACTAAACCCTGGGCAATGAGAGGTAGGTAGATGTATTGTGGTGGACTCGGAAGGCCAAAAGAAGAGTGTGGGCTCTTCTCCCCATTCCTCTCATCCTGCTACCTGGAACATGGATGTGACGACTGCATCTTGCACCATAAGAACAAGAACCAATCCTAGGGTGGTGGAAGCACAGAGTTAGAAAGAACACTGAACCTTGATGGTTTTGTGGCGCTTCCATACCACCCTTGTCTGTCTTCTTCCTTAAGGCATTTTTTATTTTGGATTTTCTGTTATTTATAACTGGAACTAATACCTTCTGGGCATTTTCAGTGATGCTTCCTGACACCATCTTGTATTTCTCCTGTGTAACACTTATACTGCTGATACCACATGATTTTGTTGTTGTTGTTACTTAATATCTGTAGTATAGACTGTCAATGCACTCCCTATCAATACCCCATCTATACTCTCTTGGAACTCACCATTTCTGGGTACAATGACCCAATAGCTTTCAAAAGCAAACGCCTGTAACTCTTTCAGAACAGCTTTCAATGACCAAGAAGCCCATGCATGGGGCAGGGCAGAGGTGGTACAGGCTCAATTCCCCCCTTGACCAAGTTATTGACAGTAGTTGGTGGATACTTCATCTAGCTTACCTCTTAATAGGGATACTCTGAGATGTGTCTACATTGTTTCCTAGAATTCTCCAGAGTTACTCACCTGCAATAAACTGCTAGGCAGGTTATACTTTTTTTTTTTTGCCTTCTCTTTCTCATTTTCACAGAATCCTGCTAGTACTTCCTGGGATCACCTCTCAAATAAACCATTTGCACTCATATCCTTGACTCAAAGTTTGCTCTGGGGAGAAACCAACCTTTTTGTCCTGAGCTACAATGCTAGCACCATTAGGATGGGAAATTATGTCTGTCTTATTCACCATTGTATCTCCAAGAATTAGTAATAGCACATGTTGGCACTGAAAAGGTAATGAATAAATACCAGTTCACTTTTTTTTCCCTTTTTATCTCATAAGACTGGTCTTGAGAGATACTGATAAGAAGTTTAGTCTACCACCTGCTCATCTATCCAGTACTTCTTTGAAGAATAATGCTAAGCTCATGGCAACCAGGTTTCATTATCTTTTAACTGGGATCAACATGAACTATAAGAAATTATGGCACATTCTTTAATATAAGCCCCTAGATTTTGCTAAGATCTTTCACTGACCAGCATCTACCACATCTATCCATTACTGAAATTCTAAATTTGTCTCTTTCCTCTTGATCTGTTCTATGGCATTTTAAAGAGTGGATGATATGAAAGCATGCAAAACCATACGTACTATAGCATAGTGGTTAAGACCCACATTCTAGAGTCAGACAGCTCCTGCTTCAAGTCCTGACTCTGGCACCTACTAAATAGGTGACCTTGGGAAAGTTAATCTCTATTGTTTCCTCCCTTGTAAAATAGATATCGTTAGTATCTATGCACAGGGTTATTTTGAAGATTAACTAATGTATGTATTGTAAATGATACTAATTGTATCAAAGAACATACAATTGAAGAAGTATTACTAATGGAAATCTTTGCAGATATTGGCTATCTGCCCCAGAAAATATATTTCCCTGGAAAATTACTGAACAATTCCAAGTTATCTAGAAAATTCCTCCTAAAATCCTACTAAGATTGTTTCCCATATTTTCTTACTTAAAAATTTCATCTCTATTGTATGATACTCTCTTCTGATCACCAGTACCTTGGGAGGTATTTTGGCCTTTTGCATTACTTTCACGTTCACATACACATACCCTTTCCCAGGCCACATACAAGTTATAGAGCTGAGTTGTAATACTATGTTTCACCAGCAGTGGCCACTATTGACATATGCTGTACAGCTGAAGATGTGAGAGCAAATTCTGAATGGATCAATTTTAAATGACAGTGTAACTGGAAGAATGCAGATCAGTTAGAGACCATAGTGCAAGCCAAGAAGAAGGAGGAGGAGGAGGAGAAGAAAGTCTTTCCACCTCATCTTTAATTATGCAAAACATAGTAGCTGCTCAGCCACATAAAAAAAAAAAGCAAAAGTCGTCTCAAAAGCCCTGTCACCTGCAACCTTTCTACCTGCTTGAACGTGCCTGCGACCTTTTCTGCCTGATGAATATGGCTTAACCTCCAAGGTCTGCCTCAAATGTCTCCTCTCTATAAGGCCTTCTCCAACATCCTGGGCAAGTTAACAGCTCCCTCCCCTGGATTCCCTAATTGCCTCTGCATTCACTGACTTCATTCATTCAATAAATGCTTTCTGAACATACACTTTCGTGTTCTTATTACTGCTAAACCCTGGGGAAACTTTGCTGGATAAAGCAGAAATGGCCCCTGCTCACATGAAAGTTCACAGTTAGATGAATAAAACAGATATTATCAGGATTCTTTTCTGGATCGTCTTTAGTGGTCCGAAATGGTGAGGCCGAAGAGAATTAGCCATCATTCGGACGCCACTGGCAATGCCGGGTAAAGAGCACACAGCGTGGAGGTGCGGGGTGGAAGACTGGACTTGTCCCAGCCCTCTTCTGGGTTCGATTCCCGAACCTCTTTGACTTTCCAACTAGGACCGGCCGTTTGGCAAAGAGCCCATTTCCTTGCTATCCTGCCCGCCCCCGCGCGTCGGTGAGAGTGGAGGCAACCTTGTCTAGGGAAGTCATCCTCCAGGCCAGGACATCCATCTCTGTCCATTTCAAGGCGCCTGAGCCTGAGCCGTATATAACCAGGTACTGCGCCCAAAGGAGAGGAGGACAAGGAGGCCCTCTGTGTGTTTTACCCACGAATCTTGGGCAAATCCGGATTCTTGGGCTGCGATCAAGAGTCTGGTTTGATGCCGGCCAGGAAGTAGAGTAGGGGCTTCGCTGGGGCAGGGACTGAGGTGGGGAAATGGGTGGGGCCGAAGGAGGCGCGGCTCTTGGGAGGATTACGGCGGAGGCTGTGGACCGCGGCGCGGCTTGCAGAGGCTGCAGCCATTGCACAGCAGAGCATCCCACATTCAACAGGAGGAACCCGCGGGAGAGGAGCCCCGAGAGCCCGCAGCACAGCCGCCGCAGCCCGTGCGCCTCGAGTCCCCGCGCGCCATGGCCAAGGAAGGCGTGGAGAAGGCGGAGGAGACCGAGCAAATGATCGAGAAGGAGGCAAGCAAGGAGCCGGCTGAGGGCGGCGGCGGCGCTTCGCACCGCCTCGGGGACGCCCAAGAGATGCGCACGGTGGTGCTGGCCGGCTTCGGGGGGCTCAACAAGCTGCGGGTCACCAGGAAGGCCATGCCCGAGCCTCAGGACGGCGAGCTCAAGATCCGCGTCAAAGCCTGGTCCAGTATCCGCGCTTTTCTCGCTTTCTTTTTCTTTGCGCGCTCGGCGTTCCCGGGGAGGGGATGGGGGAGTCGAGGAGCGGAAGCTTCTGGGGCAGAGCCGCCGCGGGTGGCCGCGCTCTCGGAGCGCCAGGGTCTGCGGCGCTGCCTCCAGCTCCCCGACTCGCTCTCATCAGGGTCTCAGAGTCTCCCGGAACCCCGCTTCTGGCTGATGCTCCGGGAGGATGCTTCCCTTCCCCAAGCTGGACGTAGGGGTGACCGGAGGAGATGTGAGCGCTTAGGTGGGGGGGATGGCGATGTGGTCCCGGCGCTCCGGCTCTGAAAGGCTGCGCTATGCGAGCTCTCTGTCCGGTGGGACAGGCCAGCACGGGGTTTGCTGAGAACACAGTTAAAAAATAATGATGACCGTAGGCATCCAGTGTGCCAGCCACCGTTTTTAGAGCTTTGCAGGTGCGATCTTATTCCAGTTCTTCCCAGAACCAAGTAAGTTAGATTACCCTCAACATCCCCGGTTGCAGGTGAGGCTCACAATGAGTGCTGTTTGTCCAAAATCACCCAGCCGCCGCTAATCGGGCATGGAGGGGTTTAATACTCGATCTCCCCACCCCCACCCCCACCCCATGCTGCTGTCCTATTGGGGCTGGGAAGAGGGTGCAAGGTTGGGGAAGTGCATCCTCCCTCCCCTTTCTTGGGCGCTTCTCTCCTTGAGGAATGGTATGGGGAAGGGAACGGAGAAGCAGGAGCTTAGGTACCGACCATCAAAGCTTAGTGAGGAGAGCCAGAGGCTGCCCCTCAACCCTGCTCCCTCTGCCCTACTAATATTTTCTGTTTCTTGAAGTGGGGAAAAGCTGATCAATATCCTTAAAACTCCTGCTCCTATCTCAGAAGGAGTTCAGTTCTCCGAGGTACCCCTCTATTCTACCTCTCCTGGGAGAAATTCCCTAGACCCATGCCCAGCTTGAGTGTTTAAGCCTCTCTAGGTGCCAGTACTATATGATTGTTTTCCTCAAGTTCTGAAGAAGGCTACTCCCGCGAATCCATGGCTGGACCTAACACTGAGTTCTCTATGCAGACAGGGATGTAACCTTATGGAGAACTTGATTTTATCACAGTAGAATGGGCCTATCTCTTCCATATTTTAAAACTGCCAACAGATCCTGCTCCCTAAAGCAGTAGCCAGCTCAACAGCTCCCAGTTAGACTGGAAATCCAGAATCTGGGACCTGATGTGGAGGCAAGAAAAATGCAGAGGCGCCTCCCTTTCCCTTCCCTACCTTGAGAGCAGAGGCAGGTTTCATCCGTTAGACTGGAGGGCAGCTGGGAGAAGTGGGCGCTGATCTCTAGCTAGCTTCTCATATATAAAGCTAGCCATGTTTGACTCTACACGTGACTCTTTGCCCTCACTCCAGAGATTTCAGGATAAGGAAAGAGGCTTTTGCAAAGTGGGGAATCCAAAATAAACTCTGTTAACTCTTGCTGAACCGAGGTGGTTGATCCTAGAGGGCAGAGCTTATGTATGCCCTTTTCACTGATAAATCCCCAACGCCCAGCACAATGGTTGACATTATAGTGAGTTTCCAACAGGTAACTGCTGAATAAATGGATTGAGGAAGATGGTTGGAGGGGGGATTACTAGATCGTTATTTGTCTTCATTTACTGGTTGAAGATTTCTGCCTTGTAAAAACTGTGTGTACTGATAACTTTCCTTCCTTAATCACCCTCACTCTCAAAATATAAGTATAGATATACAATGTATGACCCTCATTCAAATCAAAGATTGGGTTCTAGGACTCTATGTCAGAGTCTATACCCAGAGAGTGAAAATGTTGTAGCCACTTTTTAAAAGAAAAGAGCATTGTCTGCAGTGCAAATAGGTCTGTGTTCTCTAGCCTAATGCTAACCACATACATACTGATAGGGAACTGAAGTATTTTGAAATAATAAATGTCAAGATGAAGGCCAGAAGATTGATTTTTCAAAGCCAGAAACACAAGCATGTTTGTTCTTCAGTGGAATTGCATACACACATACACACACAAACACTATGGAATCCCTAACTCAGTACAGAAAGCACACCAAGCATTGGGGAGCGTTTCAAATACAGTATTGCAAAGGACCCAGACTGATTTTCATTTTGCCAGGCTGGAAGCAGAGTTAATCGGGTTTGCGAGGGGCAACTAGAATAGGTTTGTGAAGATTCCCTGCTGGGCCCTTCCTCCTTTGCTGGGCTGGGATTGGCTAGCCAAAGATGCCTATTGATTGCAAATATTAGCCTCTGGGGACAGGATGACTCATTCTGTATTTTTATGAATCAGCTGATGGCCTGCTGGATGAAGGTCCCCCTTTTATGTGCTCTCTATTTTTAATGAAAACATTTTGTCATCAAACAGGATATGCTTTTTTTTTTGCTTGGGAATAAAGCATAGTCCATGTGAATTGGTATTATTCAGGCCTGGAATGGAGGCTCCAACTTGGTTACTCTATAAATTTTATGGATAGAAAAGAGAATAGACAAGGGGAAGTACATATTTTCTCTCATTTGCCCCTCTCATTTATGGCCCAATGAGAAAGGTATTATTCCCATATTACAAAAAAAGCAAATTGAGACTTGGAGAGCTTGAATAATTTGCTGAAAAAAGACTGCACACATAGTAGAGTTAGGATTTGATCCTGGTCTGTCTTTCCTTAAAGCTGTGCTGTTTCCTTTTATTCTATTTTGTCTCTCTCTCTCTCTATGGAAAGCCACAAAAAATGGCTTTGGCTTGTAAGCTTGCTTTCCTTCGTTTCATCAGTGAATGTAGTTCCTTTGCTTTTTCTTTTGTCTGGCTAAAGAAAATATTCTCAGGCTATTCCCAGAGTAATGTGGCTTTCCCACATTTGACCAATGTGAAGACACATTGGTCAAAGGAAGCTCAAGAGGAGCCACTGAAAGGATATCAGAGCCTTCTGTCTAAATTGATATAAGAACATCAGCTTTGATGGGGAACCCATTTTACCAACTATTCACTGAACAATTTATACAGTGAGCGGTTTAAATGACCAAGTGGAAAAAGAACATGGCCTTTGGAGAAAGACAGACCTGGATGTGAGCCTAAGCTCCAATACTTCCTACCTCTGTGAGCCTGGTGGGCATGCCCCCAACTTCTCCGTGTATCATCTTCAAAAAGGAGGTAATAAGATGAACCTCACAGTATGGTTGAAAGGATTGTATGCAATAAAGAGCCTTGACTATTTTGGCACACAATAAATAGTAGACATTGTGGTGGTTATCATCATTTTTGTGTTGTCTATATCTATATGACATTTATTTCCTGGGCCTGACAACTGGGAGACCCCCATTCTAAACATGTGTATCACATAGGCAATACCATGTCATATCTGCCTTGTGGTTAAGATTCAGATCTTTCTAGATATGAATCCCACGCTGCTACTTGTTAACTGGATGTCTTAAGTCCAGTTCCCTGGAAGCAGAGCCTGAGGCAGGGGTTCATTTTTAAGTGGTTTACTGAGGTGGTGCTCTCAGGAGAATGGGAGTTAGGAAGGAAAGATAGGGCAAGGGAAGAAGCTAAGCCAGAAGGTGGTATCAGCTGGATCCCAATGGGAGCTCTGGTATATTGTAAAGTCAGCCCCAATGTGTATTAAAAGGACAAGCAGTTTTTTGTGTCCCTGTGTCAGTCAGTCATTGGCTGTCAATGGGCAGTGGACATGGAATGGGGCATGACTTCTCAAGCAGAGGCAGCTTCTGTTTGACTGAGGATAATTCTCCAGAGAAGCAGATAGCGCTGAACCATGAGCAACCAGAACTGTGAGCCGTTGGGACATGGGTGCATTGACCAGTAAAAGGGATCTGGGTGGGACACAAACAGCCTCTCCACTGGTTGACTTTGAATGTGTTGCTTGACTCCTTTAAACTTCAGTTTCTTGATCTGTGAAATGGAGACAATGACATCACTTCCCTTCACACTGTTATAATGAAATTTAAATGAGCTACAGTGTGTCAAGGACTTTATGAAGATGCTGACACATAGCAAGTGATCAATAAATGCTGGCTATTAATATCTAAACAATTACTCTTGATTTCCATAGACATACTTTATCATTTGTCATTAGAACTGGAACCCTTGAATTAATAATTACTCTGGGACATCAGGAGCAAACCAGGGGTATATAGTCCCCTTAACTGTGGGTTATATCTGTGCTCGCACAGCCATCAGTCATGTCATAGTGGAGGTTCTCATGGGCAGAGGCTAGTAGGATTTGAGGCTGGGGGTCTCCAGATTGGGCTCCAGGAATGTATATAAGTGGCCCTTAACAAACCATGTCTGGTTTGTGGCTCAAATTGGCTTGTGGTGGAAAAGCACTAATGGATTGGGGGCATTTATTTTCCCAGACTGATTTACAGCGAGAGGCCACATGAAACTGCTGGCGAGAGACCAATTGAATGAAAAATGGTTCCAGCCAAATAGTTCCATTGGCTGATGTGAAAATGGGCCAAGGGCAGACCACAGCAGAGGAAAGTCACCAGATTGGTGGGATTCTAATTTGTCACAAAGGGGTAAATTGGAGATAGAGTGAACTAGCATTTACTGAGCACTTGTTAGGATCCAGGAACTGAGTTGTCTGCTATATACTTATTGCCTCCTTTCATTCTAATGCAACTCAACGAGTTCAGTATTACTAGTTCCATTTTAAAGCTGAGGAAACTGGCATTCAGAGACATGTCATGATCATACACTACTGAGTGTAAGAACAGTGTGAAAATTCCAATCCTTCTTGTTACCGGTCACAGAGAAACAGTGACAAGTACACAAAAGAGAGAGAGAGAGGCCAAGAGATCTAGAGGCAGACACTGAGAAAGGAATACAGAGAAAAAAAAACCATGAATGCATTCGACTGATATGAAATACAATTGATAAGATTCAGAATTACTCAATGCCGTCTTGCCCAAAAAGTGGCCACTGTGTTTCTGAACCATGTCCACTACCCTTCTATTTCTGAGTGTGGTTAGCTTTTAGAATCCAAGTAGGATTGAATTACTGTGATTCTTGGCCCAGAAACACAATCAACACTCCTTGGAGCCACTCAAGACATTGTAGTTCCTTCCCATACCCTGTTTGTCTTGATTTGTTTGCCTCAGTTGTCAACTTGAGTACAGGGTGTCCCAAAATGATATAGCATTAAACCATCACTAATATGGTTGATACAATGAAATATGGCCAACCTGATCTTCCCTGTATTTATTCAAATAAACAAATGCAGACCATGAGGCTAAGTGATACAGATGTTTATAAAACTGAGAAATTGCTCTGAGGGTCTCTAGTACCCAAGCCAGGAGACACTTTGGCACTGAGATGGAAATAAAATGCTCTGAACCACTCTGTGTTGGACAGAGATATCGGAGACTTGACAGGAAAGGATGACTGTGCTGAATCACATTTTAGCCTCATTTGTGGATGAGAAGATGGAGAAGCTAACTTTGGCTCTTTCTTATTCACCCAAATTTGCATGTTTCCATTAACTTTGTCCTACCTGTGAGGGCTGAGAGTGATGCAACTGATGCTCTTTATCTAATGGAATGGATTTCTGGCTTCCCCGTCAGTTGAAGAAGGCAAGGAAACCCAGATCAGTGATTCTTATATCTCACAGGGAGAAGCATGCTTTGATAGCATCTTTTGAACCCATTCTTTATACTTGTCCATCTTGATTCCTGAGAACATTTTGATCCCACTCTTATTTAAAATGGACTCTCTCTCTCTCTCTTTTCTGTGTCAATTTGTGTCTCTACGTGTCCTTCTCTTCTTTACGATTTTTTCATTCTGTAGATAAAAAAAGTAGTTGCACCAAAGAAAAACCCTAAAGCCAGAGGCAATAATTGGTGAAATTTGCTGTAACGTTTTACACAGAAAAAGATTCATCCAGGTAAAAATAATTTCAGTGAAATGAAAGTGAAGCAAATTGAAAATAGCTTAATGATGCCATTTAGACAATTTTAATTAGCTAAAAATCAACAATGTTGTCATAATTCTGATTACATTTTTGTAGTCATTATATTCTTTTGGGAGGTCAAAATCATGGAATTAAGAATAACTTGAGATCAAGAGTGAATGATTGAAGAAAGAGCAGAAATGGAGTGGACTGGTATATGCCTCAACCCTTTTCCAGAAAGGCTGGCAAAAGCTGATTGGCTAGCTGGGGGATTAGGGAAAGGTCGGGTGAAGGGTTTCTGTCCTTTGAAAGTGTCTGTGCTTTGGTTTCAGGCAGACATGGGTTAAAATTTTTGCTTTGCCCCTTATTAACTGTATGGGTTTGGGTAGGTTGCTTTGCTCTCTAAGTCTTATTTGCTTTATTATAAAATGGGGATAAAACCTTATAGACTCATAGTAGGTTCTCATTAACAGCAGCCAGATTTAATTATATAAGCACTAGTCAGAAACCAATGGCAGGTGGCTCATGATGGGCAAAGGGAATGATTGCTGGTAATCACACTCACCCCTCCCCCACCTCCACTTTCAGCATTTTTGTGGTGACAAAGCTCATTACCCACCTCAGCTTTTCATCTGATCCTCAGAACTCCTTGAGGTAGGTAGCACAGGAATTGTCATTTGTATTTTCTGGGAGAAGAAAGTGGGACTTAGAGATTAAGTGGAAATAGTGGGAAGCTACAACAGACCTGAGTTCAGACCTAACCCTTCCATGTTGTGGTCGAAGGAGCTTAAGCAACCAGCACTTTCACCTTGCCCTACTCTGCATTGCTGGGAAGACTACTGGAGAGTCTGGAAGTCCTGACTGTGTTTTGTACATAGCAGCTGCTCAATGAAGATTATTTTCCTTCTTAAGTCATTCAGGTTATCAAAGTCTGAACCTGAATTTAAATTGCCATCTTCTGGTTCTCCCACCAAATTACTTTGGCTGTACAGAGTAGGATGCTAGGTTTTAAATCTTTTCCCCAGGATTGGGAATGAATTTGGGTTGATTTATTGCTACCTTCTCCGCAATCTTCTGTATACCTACTCATGGGAAGCAGGAGGGATTTCTCTGACTGCTGGCTAGGAACGGGTGGACAATCCATCTCCTGGAATTAGAATTGCTCTCCTTTAAACAGATTAAAGAAAAAACAAAAAACAAAAAACCACAACCCCTGGGCACATCATTGATACTCAGTTGTCACAATAGAGCTCACCCAAGCTTGGGAAAATAGCACCCACCTGCCCCCAAGTTCCCAGCACTTGTGATTCCTAAAAGGTATTCTTTGTGGCATCTTGGCATTTGTCATAGAAGAAAAAGTTTAATTAGAAGCAGGAAGAGACTCTTGATAGGAAAGGGCAGAGGGCGTGTAATCTCAAATTAGTTTGAGTCCTCTGTGCATTGTCTTAGAAACTCGGTAGGAGCCATGGTATTAAAATGAGGTAATTTTTTATTTTAAGGCCCAGGAGACAAATTAGATGCTTTACAATGAAAGGAGCTATTTCTTCTTTCAATGTGATGTTTTCTTTATGAGACCATGCAATGAGATTCTATTCAATCTCTTTCTCTCCATCATCCCAGAAGTGGCTTAGCCAAGCCTTGAGCCAGAACTGTGCTGAACCGGGCTTTCCCAAAGAGCACTCCCTTGGCAAGCTAAGGGATTGGGTCTTCTCACTTTCGACTCCATCAGATGACTGTGGTCCCCAGGGCCCAATGTGGATAATTATCTTCAATGTGAAGAATGATCATGATTCATTTCTTAACAGTCCTGACTGTATGCCCAAACTGGATGGAAGGCACTTTGCTTTTTTGGTTATAAGAAAGTTAATGTTTGTAATAAAACAGGCCAAGATTCAAATACTAGCTCTGATACTTTTACCAACCTGTGAAGCCTTGGGCAAGTTATTGAGCCTTTGAAACCTCAGTTTGCTATTCTGGGTATAATAATAGTATCTGTGGGGTAAACATTTTGAGAGGATAAAAAGAACTGATGCACCTGAAGAACCTAGCAATGATGTTGGCACATTTGATATTTGTTGAATGAATGTGTTAATGAATGAATGAAGTCCTTGTCATAAAATATATACTCAGGAAATATTAAGTGGTGGTGGTGGGGCAAGTGCAAAGAAAAAGGGCTTTTAAAAGTCCCTCTATCCCTCATCAACCTTTCTGAATGGAGACTGGATCTCTCGTGTCTCTCCCAAAAGGATCCAACACTCGAACATCAAAAGTAGCCCAGACAGGATATACCACCATTCCACAACATGGAGAGCCAATAAAATTCCTGAAGGAAAAAAGAGAGGAAAGAGAACCAAACTATATTGTGTACCTGTTGTATGCCAGGAACAGCACCAAGCTTAGGGTTCATCAAAGGGGAGAGGAGTCTCTTCTACCTTCACTTCTCTTTTCTTCCTGTCAGCCGTGCTGAAGAATTTGTCCCTAGGCTTCTGGCTTTTCCCCTTTTACCGCCTTCCATTTTTTATCCCCATTCTCTCATGAGGTGGTTTCATGGACCTTTCTGCAATGAGCTTCTTTCATGAGGTCGGGCAAAGTGGCAGCCCTCAGCTCTAGGACGCCTTGTCTAAGTTTAGCATGCCCAAAGGAAAAGGAACTCCCAGTTTTCCTACCTTCACAGGAAGGTGTGTGGTTGTCTTTGAGAATCACATACCTGTCCCTGCATCTCTTTCTTGGACCAAGGGAAGGAGGTACTGAGGTTGGTCACGTTTGTGGCCCATGCACCTCCTATCCTGGCCTAAAGGAGTAGGTGTCAAGGTTGACAGCCCCACCAGGAATGCATGAAGTGAGAGAGGGGGAGGAAAACGAGGTTGGGGTAATGGGGGGGACCAAGAAATTCCAAAAGGAATGGAGCAGTTGCTGGAGAATAGAGGTAAGAAATACACCAAGCTGACCAAAATGGTTGCCATTACGGGCTCCTGTCTTCACCCAAAAAAGTACAGAATCAGAGAGGAGGCTGGGGAAGGCTGTTCCATTCCCCATCCTGAAGCCTTACATTGCTTAGCACAAAGTTATTGAATCACACTATTTACTGTATATAATGTTTTCAACTTTGAGGCCCATCCTCTTTTAAATTTCTTTGTTAATCTTGGAAATGCCAGGAAATTTCTCTTAGTACCAATTAACTGGTGAACATACAGCATGGTGCTTGGTTAAAAGTAGGCACTCAGTGAGTGCTGGTAAGTGTTACCAACTTTACCTCAAATATTAGGTATACATTTCTGCAGAAGTTGGCATGTAACTAGGAAATATGGCCTTTCTAATACCAATAGTGACCATTCCAAGCTAGTGTGTCTTCAAACTAGCCTCCCTGATCTCCGCTTACTCGCATAAGAAGCTCAAATCTCTCTAGCACTTAGGTTTTTTTAGTGGGAACTTGAAAGAATACCAAAAGAACTTTGGTTTTTGGGTTTCTTTTTGGTTTTCAGGCAGTTTTCTATTTTCTTGAAAACAGAAATTCACTTATTGAACTAATAACTATTTTCCCTGGGCTGAGAACTGTGGGTCTCTGCCTTCTCAAGATGCTCTATAATTTTCTCCTTGCTGACTTCTGTTCTATTGAGTGCTGGAGGCCAGAGGCCTTAGAGAGTCCACTGTGCTTTTTCTGATAAGTCTTATTCCGAGAGAGCTTGCAGCATTCCTGAGACATTTTTACCTGCAGACTCCAGGCCCTACCAGACTGGATGTTAAAATAATGTTTTAAAACCAACAGTAGGGTGGTGCAATGGTGGCTTAGTGGCAGAATTCTCGCCTGCCATGCTGGAGACCTGGGTTCGATTACTGGAGCCTGCCCATGCTTCCCCCCCACCCCCCGCCAAATAAATAACGAACAAAACAAAAAACCAACATTATTTCTATGTTTCCTTCCCTACCTCCTTTTGTAGTAGCAGCCCCCCAACCCCAACCCTTTGATACCTCCCAGGTAGTATCCCAGGGGTTCCCTAGGGGTATTGCAGGTATGCTCAGAAATACAGTTCTGGTTCCCCCATTGAGCCTGACCCTTTCCACCCTGTTCCTGCTGCCAAAGTGGGCACACAGAAGTTACCCAGTGTACGTTTCCCATTTTTTACCTGTTCCAGATGAAGTCTGGCTCCTTGCCCCAGGCTGTGGCACCTTTCCCACCCAGTGCAATTTACAAAAAAGCATATACCATCTTATGTGTTCAGTCCTCATGCTTGTTTTGAGTTATTGATTATGACATTCTTATCTTTAATTATTTACCATTATTATAATGGTGTTTATCTAGTACTTTCTAGGTATCACAGGTGCTATGCCGAGTGTTTTATAAGGATTTCTGTAATTTTACAAATTATATCAAACATTTTACAGATGAAGAAACAGGATCGAAGAGATGAAGAAATTTGCTAAAGACCACACAACTAATAAGAGCTGGGACTTGAGTTAAGGTTTGACTCTCTCTTGAGCCTATATCCTCACTGCTTTTGTACCTGCCTCTCCCTGCTCTGATGCGGACACAATTCCTGGGTCATCTAAAAGGTGGTAAATACCACAATTAGAAGCAAGCCTTCCTCTTGTACTTCCACAGGCTTCTTCATCCAAGCTTGTTTTCTTCAACTCACTCTTCACTTAGGATGAAGTGCTGGGTTTCTTCCCCCAGAAGGCATACCTGCTGTTCATGCAAACAAGTCCATAGCATGACAGCCCCATTGGACTGGACAGACCTCAATCCTGCATGAACTCCAAGTAGGATTTCAACCTGCCCTCTGTATAGCCTTCTCTCCCTCCTCCCCACATCTTTAAATAGACTATCCATCAAGTTACAGAGTTTCCTTTTTTTTAAAAAAATTCGTCTAGGGACAGAAAGAAGTGCTCTTCATTTAACTGTGCTGCATCTACTTCAGTCAGCTAATGGGGAGCTGTTAAACTACCGCTCCTATGATTGGTCTGAATGACTCTGTAATTGAATTCTCTTCATCCTCCCAGCCAAACTCAGCAAAAGTGTTCCAGTTGGGGACACTGTCATAAACTCTGACTCGATGTTTTCCAGCCAGAGCCAAGGATGCATAAAGCAGTCACCACGGTACTGCCCTTCTGGAACAGTCCTTTCAGTAGTATCAGTGTCAGCTGTCTTCACATGCTTGAGGACCTCTGGGTCTCATCACAGAGGAGCTGGTCCCTGCCTCTAGGAAGACTACTTCATAGGGAAGAAGCAGCAGGCAGTTTTCACCCCATCCCCACAGTGCCCTCAGCCAGCAGTACTGGTGGGAGATTCTACTTCTTCCTCTTCCTCTTTTGACATTCTTCTTTCCCTCTTCTTATTCTTCTTCCTTTTTGTAGACTGGGAATAGTTGGGCCTGTTGATTCTTGAATAGAGACTTAACTTTGAAAATAATTGAAAAACCTTAGAAAACTGTTTAGAGACCTTTGGAAAACACCAAAGCTGGATCCATTCATGCCATAGAGCAAAACTCAAAAATTTTCTCTTACCATCTACATCCCCCAGTGCCTCTCTCCTAACTCTCTCCATTTTTAGGTTTAATACATGTTACTATAACAAAAATTTAAGAAAGGACATAGAATTGTACAACACAAACAGTGAATCCTAATGTAAACTATGACTATAGTTAACAGTACAATTATAATAATTTGTTTTTGATCAATTGTGACAAAGATATCATACTAATGCAAGGAGTTAATAATAGGGGAGACATATGGTTTTGCATGGTTTTTCTGTAAATCTACAACTTCTCTAACAAACAAAAAATTATATTTAAAACCATCAAAAACAAAACAACAACAACAAAAAAAACCAAAAATTCTCTCCCCTTTCTCTTCAAACTCTCCAACACTCTCAAACCTTGCCCTCGATATCTCTTGTCTTTTGTGCCTGTCTTGCTCGCTTTTCAAATCTGTTCTTTTATCTTCCAGGACTAAATCTTTGCTCTTTCCAAAGTGCATCAGCCAAGCAGGTCTTTGATCCTTTCAATTCTCCCCTCCCCACTGTTAGCCAAGCATGGCTAAGATAATTCCCTTTGTAAGAAGAAGGAAGGAAAAGCTCAAATCACTCCTAGATATTTTTCCTACTTACACCTTCAGTTGAGGGGAATCAGCGTTTGAGACTATTTTGTGTTCACCCTGTGCTAAGAATGGAGTATTGAGAAATGGATTTTAGGACAAAACCTCTGTCCTAGAGTTGTCCACAATCTATAGAGAAGATGGTGGGGGTACTGCCTTTTTCTGAGGATAATGACATTTAAATTTTAATTAATTAAAATGATATAAAATTAAAAGTTCAGTTCCATGTGGCTAATGGCTGCCATATTGGGCAGCACAGACATTGTTGCAGAGAATCCTACTGGACAGTGTTCTACTCTTCACCCCTATTCTCTACCGAAACACTTTCCTATTGAAACAACTGTTTTACAAAACATTATTTTATGAGTAGCAATATCTTAGGAAAAACTACGATTGTATGGTAGAAATGGACCATTTCTCTATGGTGCCCCTGATGCTCTGGCAGTGAGAAGCCCAGCAGTGAAGGGGTACTGCCTTCTCCCTGCCATGGGAGGAGGGTGGGGGCTGGAGAGGTTGGGAGAATGGGAGCAAAGGACACACCCATTCCTAGGCGATACTTTTCTGGGACGAGCCTCCCTGACACCTGCAAAGTGAGTTAATAACTTCCCTCTCTGTGCTATGGCGCATCTACCACCTTCTCTCTTGTGGAATGGTCATGTTTTGTTGATCTCTGAACTCCTGGGAGGAAGAAGTTATAATGTTAGTGCCTAACACAGACCCAGAAACATTGGGGATCTGTTGAATTTAAATCGAATTAGACTGAATGTTCTATGCGAGCAGTCACTGCCAGGTACCTGTTGGAAGTTGATGCCTCCCTCAGTATGGAACATGGAGCTTGGAGATTTTAATGTTTTCGTGACCCTTCTTAGGAATAAACATCTACTGTGTTCCCAGGAGAGGCCGAGAGTAGATAAAAAACAAAACAAACAAAAAAAAACTTCAGGTCCAAAAATCAAGGGATTGGTCTTGGTATAAGGAGAGCTTGTTTTGGATCCATTTGTGAGTGCTTTCCTTTTGAAAACTGGCCCTAGATATCAGATTCTATCCGTGGCCATTTTGCTCCATTTGAAATACTATTGCAATGTGTTTTGAATACTAATTTGGCCATGGGACCTGAATATACTTCCTCTCTCAGACACTGTAGCAACAACAGATCTATAAGCTATCTCAAGCTAGATGTCACCTTCATCATCACTGTGTGTGCCATGCGTAAAGGGGATCTCGGTGGACTGACGCAGCATAATAGGTAAGGTCGTAGGTTATGAAAAACATCAGGTGTGCTTGAGAACTTCATGTATTTCTAATGGCTGCAGTGGGGCTGGATACTGAGGGGACATGTGTCAGGAGCCAGGGACCCATGGTGCAAAGAGGGGAGTCTGGGGGTCCATGACACACTCTTTGCACCATGGGGTAAGCCCAGGGGGCTTCTCTAAAATGAAAGCAACCCAGGACAATTCTCAGTGTTCTCAAGTGAGAGAGGCTATTTGAGATTTGCATAAAAGGTGTCCTTGTTTTAAACACTGTGTTTTTTCTTTCGTAGTATATTTGTGTCATTCTGTTTTTGCAGTCTTAAGATAACAAAACTGGTGCTTAAACACACCACAAGAGAGAGAGAGAGGTAGGGAGGGGACTAGAGAGAGACTCATAAACAAGATTTTCCGAGATTAGGACCTAGTGTCCTCAGTGTTTTCAAGTTATCAGCTGAGATGAAGACCCAAAAACAAAAACTGCAGTCCTGGGAAAATCAGGAAATGGATCAAACCTCTACTTGTTTGTCCCCTCGTGCATTTGGAATTAGGTATTTAAATGTTTTGGTGAACATATTACCAGCCAGCGGGGAGCATAGTAAAGAAGGGCACAGCTTCCATTGGTCCTTTGGCTCGGTGAGGCCCCACATCAGGTCTGCTTGACTCCAGCTGAGCTTGCAGAGGCTGCCATGGACTCTGGGCCATCAATGCTCACTACCCAGCCGGCGGGTGAGAACTTCCCATTTGGAACTTGCTCACGTTCTCCCTGATGTCCAGATCTCTGCCAGCATTCTGTGTTCTCTGACTTCCCACAGACACAAAGAAATCCCACGGGCTTTTCTCAACGATGTACCAACCCTGCATGTATTTTGGCAGTTCATCTGCCTGTTACCCTTCTCTTTTCTTCTAAGTCTCTGTCCTGTCATGATTATTTGATCTCTTTAATTCCCCCATTTCCCTTTCCTCTCAGTCTCTCAGGCCCTAATTTGAAGATTTCCTGTGCTGTTCAGCAGACTAATTAATTCCCAACATTAGTTATAAGAAGCCCTGGACCTTTCCTCCTTGGGGACCACCATGCAAAGAAGTCCCATAAATAGTCACTGTCAGTGACTCATGCTCTGTGACCACTAGAGTATAAAATCCTGAAATGGGAGATCACACACCACCTGAAGTAGATGCTGGGTTACACCATGCAGAGTTTCCTTTTAAGACCCAGGTGCTCATCCCCCCAGCTGCTGGGGGTTAAGATTGGTGATAGCTCACAACTGTGTCCCTTCTGAGCCCTAACCCTCAAAGAAGCCTCTTTGCCCAAAGCTGTACCCCCTGCCTGGGGGCAGCCCTCATAAAATGACCAATTGATGCAAGAGTACAAAGACCCAGCCCCCTTTCAGGATTACTCTGAGGGACCAGCCTAGCTCTGAAAATCCCTGTGGATCAGCTGAGATCAACTTCTCCTCCCAATTCTGCTTCCTTTCCCCATGAAGTGTCGTTCCCTAGAATAAGCCCTAGCAGACCACCTGAATGCAGATCGCAAGCCAAGTCATTTTCCCAGGGGATCTCATCTACGATGGTGATGGATGAAGCTCAGAAACAGGAGTTTGCCAAACCCCAATTCTAGAAGATTCAAATAGAAAAAGATTAACTTACCATAGACCTGAAGTCCTTGGACAGATCTCTCTCTGACCTTCTCAAGAGATTTGAGTAAAAGGAGGTGATTGCAGTCTATTGCAAGAATGAAGAATCTCTGAAGAAATATGTTGGGAATACGTATTAGGAATCGAAAATGAAGACCA
This sequence comes from Myrmecophaga tridactyla, assembly GCA_004026745.1. Taxonomy (NCBI): domain Eukaryota; kingdom Metazoa; phylum Chordata; class Mammalia; order Pilosa; family Myrmecophagidae; genus Myrmecophaga; species Myrmecophaga tridactyla. The sequence continues at coordinate 71,177 of PVIY010004509.1, forward strand.
GAAATACTAAGCACCAAAGGTCCACACAGAAGAGGAAATCAATATGGCCAATGAAGAAATCGCCCAGGTCCAAAAGAAGACCCAAGTAGAGGTTTTGGCCTTCCTGAGAAGGAGCAGGTGCAGATCCGTTCACTGGAGAAGACATCAAGCAGAAGACTAAAGACAATGATGAATTGATTAGAATCCATGATGCCCTGATGTCAGAGATGGAAAAATCTGACATAGAAGTCACCGACCAATGACCCTCTCTCCTGCCTCCTGCCCATGTGACTGTCTCTAAGCAAACGTCTTGTACTTTCTTCCCTCTTATTCTTTCCTTTTGGTGGAGTTGTAAGTGGGATCTAACCTATTATACAGAACCTGACCGATGGCACCTTTGCATGGAGATGATGATGATGATAGCAGCCCATGCTTACCGAGCATTTGCTGTGCATGACGTAGTGTGTATTACATGGACTGCTGCGTTTATTCCATACCAGTACCTCATTCTCTGGATGTGAACCCTTTGTAAATAGGACCTTTTGAAGATGTTATTTTTAGCAAAGGTGTGGTCATCTGAATTAGTGTGGATCTGAATCCTATAACTGCAGGCCTTGTAGAGAGCCATGGGGAGAAGCTGGAAGTCAGAAGTCAGCAGGAGCCCAGAAGAGAAAGGAGAGGACAACACCATGTGACAGGGAAGCCAAGGAACCCAAGGAACCCAAGGATTGCCAGCTAGCCAGAATGCTACCAAGTCTTCTAGGCTCTGAAACCATGAGCCAATAAATTCCTATTGTTAACCCAACCCACATATGTCACAGCAGCCTGGAAACTAACACAGTGGGTATGTTTTGACCCCCCCCCCTTTTTTTTTTTTTGCATGGGCAGGCACCAGGAAACGAACCCAGGTCTCTGGCATGGCAGGCGAGAATTCTGCCTGCTGAGCCACTGTGGCCCTTGATCCCCATTTTTGATTTGGAAAATAGGTTCACGAGAGTCAAGCTGCCTGCTTTAGGTGGAGCTATTTTCTACACTTTGCTTTATGTAATTTCAGAGGACACCTAGAATGACTCTGGGACCGGTGTTTTGATTCCATGGTTATCTTGTGTGTTGTACATCCCCTGATGACTACCTGAGCGCTTTACCTACTCTCCTATAAAACACTCTGCACACTACATTGTAATCTGCTTTATGACTATGTTTCCCCACAGGAGTTTTGAGCCCCCTGTTAACTTTAGATGTCCACTACCTAGTGTACTGCTCAGTATATAGTAAGTGCTCCATGTGCCAGTTGAGTAGAGAAATCCCCTTTTACCAACAGGGAAGTGATGATCTCACAAAAGGGAAGCAAGAGCACAGGCTGTAGATTGACATCACATCTTCCAAACCATAGCTGTTGAACGTCAAAGTATCACAGTTTTGTACTCTGTGAAATGGGGCTAACATCCCTTAACTCATAGTGTTGTTATGGTTGTAAAACAGAAATGATGTCATGCATATAAAGCACTTAGTGCCATGCCTGAGGGGCACTTAGCGCCCCTTAAATGTTATCTACTACAATTACTAGCTAAAAATCAATATTTTATATCCCCATAACCTAAGATTGGGAGTTTCTAGGTATTTGCTGGCTTCTTAGACAGCCCTTCAATAACCACAAAGCCCTAATCTAAATGAGAGCCCTTCTCAGCAAGGGTCCATCCCTTCCTCGACATTCTTCTTTATGGGGACATCTGAACTTCAGCTTCTAGAGCATTTTTTCTCAACCCTAATGGGACATGAGTATGTGTGCCCAAGCCCATACTAGAGCTTCTAAATGAGACTCTTAGAGATGGGGCCAGAATATTCACATTAAAAGAGAAAATACCTTAAAAAACAAAACAAAACAACAACCACAGGTGATCCTGATGCACATCCAGAAATTGATTGTATTAGAAATTGATTGTATTGTACTCCCTTTGATCAGTAATTAACTGCTCTCAGGGGTTCAATTGCTATCACCCACAAAGAATGGTGACTCGAAGTGTTTACTGAGCACTTCAAAGACCACCTTTCAAAGTGATTTGAAGATATTTCATGGAATCATAAGAGCTCATGGTTTGAAGAAACCATGGTCCTATGTTTTAAATTCCTCCATACATTACACAGTCTTACAGAGTCTTCATAGCAGCCAGGAACATGCCAGCCTATCCCATCTTTTTATCAGGGACTTGTATAAAGAAGTGGATGGTATGATAACCGCATTTTTAGAGGATACAAATCTAGGAGAGACCAAGTTAATTTGGGGGGGAGAAAGAATTAGGATCCAAGAAAGAGCCAGACAAATCAGAATGATGACTCTAATCTAATAAGAGTGCATTTATCAGGAGTAAATATAATCCTTTGGATTAGGATCAAAAACTTTAACTGCCCTAGAAGACTAGAGGAGCTTTTCATTTTCTTGTTTATTTAATCATCATCTATTAATTTTAACTTTGCTTCATTACAAAAAAAATAGACTTGAAGTAGCTCAGAAAGAAATGCAATAGGGTGGTGCCACAGTGGCTCAGTGGCAGAGTTCTCGCCTGCCATGCTGGAGACCTGGGTTCGATTCCTAGAGCCTGCCTGTGCCGAAAAGAAAAGAAAAAAAGAAATGTGATAGAGCAGCAATTCTCTAAGTGGAGTCTCCAGAGCAGCAGCAGCAGCAGAAGCTTGTTAGAAATGTAAAGTGCTTGGACCTCACTCTAGACTACTAAATCCACAATTCTGGGCTTGAACAAGCTCTCTTGGGAATTCTGATGCACACTAAAGTTTCAAAACCACTGTACAGACTCTAAGATTTTTTTTTTAGATGGAAACTCCAAAGTGTTCAGAAAGTTAAAATGAAGTTGAGACTGAGGATATCTTAGAGAATGAAAGTCATAATGATGATGACAGTAGGTTATCAGGGGTACAAATTTGACTCAGAGCTTCCTAACAGCCAACAAAAGGAAAGAAACATAGCCACTTTATATACTGTACCGAGTCTGTAAGGCTGCACAACCAATCTCTGTGCTGAGATTTGAGGTAAATTGTTCTGTGGGTCTCCATAAGGATGTAAATGTTCTACCAGGTGATATTAATAGTATCCCATTAGTAAGTAAAACAAAGAATTTCTGGAACTTCTTTCTTCAGCCATCCTAATTGAGTCAATTATGGGGTGAGACTTGGGTTTTCTATTGTGTGTGAAATCAGAATATATGCTAGGGGCCCAATGGTGCTCACCTGTGTGAATCGCGTCAATAGAGACGTAGTCTGCAGGAGGAGGGAGCTTCTCATCATAGCGCTCTTTGTGTGAGAATATAACATTGTTTGGATAACGAGGAGCAGTGCTGAGGACACTGACAAGCTACGGAGGGACAAGGATGGCAAGAGGTATAAAATCCTTCTATATGTACAAACACTGCCTTCCTGTTACCTTCTTTGCTAAACTTCTTGTCTGGGCCAGTTTTCATCCCACATTGGAAAATTAATAAACTACAGCTTGTTGGTACTTTTGAGAGATCATTTGTGTCCTCATTTGTTGCCATTAAGGTATCCAAAAGAAATAACATATCCCAAACCATGAGCACTGGCAACAAGTATACACAGGATCTTACCATTGCTTAGAGATAACAGAATGAGGACCAAGTGGTAAAAAACTCAAGTTTGAAAATTATATAGAAAGGGCTCATATCCCATCTCTGTTAGTTACTATATGACCTTGAACACTTCCTCCTCTCTCTGCTTTACCTTCCTCTTGTGCAAAATGGAAATTAAAATGGTCCATCCCTTAGTGCCTGACCTGTAGCATCATCACCACAGAAGCGATGCTTATTGAGTTTGGTAGGAAACAGAATGAAGACAGCTATCTGTCTCCTATGAGACTTGACAGAGTGGAAGCCCATCACTTAATAGATAATGAAAAATTAGCTATAAAGGACAAGGCTACCTTCCTTCAGCTTCCACATAGAATCTAAACATCCTAAGTCAGGGTCTTTTGCCAAGGTCACCAAGCACGTCTCCTGCTCCACCTAAGCTGTGATTTTGATGATATTTTAAGCAGAGTCCACAGGATAAAGGACCATCAAGCAGGCAGAATGTGAAGGCTGGGGAAGGCTTCTGAGACTCAGCCAAGGTCATACAACAAATTGCTGGCAGCGCTGAGACTCGAACCCATGTGCCCTGCATAGTTTTTCATCATTTCTTCTTAGTTTTCTGAATCTTGAAATTATTGATTTACTTGCCTTTCCACCTCTTGGTGTCATTAGACAGCTAATATAAGCAAGGAGTCTGAGGACCTTGATTTAAGTCTCAGCTCCGCCATGGACAAATTGTGCTGCCTTTGGCAAGTCAGTCTTCTTATTGGAATCTCAGCATTCTCATCTATTTCATGGGAATAATAATAACTGTACTTCTTGCATTCCTGGAATTGTTACAAGGTTTAATCAGACTTATATGAAAGTCCATTGTAAACTACACTGTGCTTTGCAGCTGTAAGAAAGCATTTTTATTTAAAGGGACAATCTCCAAATTTTCCTGTATCTGCCACATGCCTTCAGAATTCTCAGCCTGTGTCAGAGTTTTGCAGCATCCCTTTATCAAACTTCTCCATTCATTCCCTCAAAATGCTGTATCTCAATAACATTTTAAATCTAGCCTTAGACTAATCATTTAGTAAGGAAGGAAAAAAGGGAAAGAGCCTTAGTTTATCTATCAAAATTATACCAATTTTTGAGAAAAATAGGATGACAAAGCAGAATATTGTCAAGCAGTTTCTAGTTCTTATTTGCAGTAATCTCAACTATTCAAGAGCTGTACAAAAATCAGATAAGGGAGAAGATTATCTCCATGTGGGCCTGAGAAAGAACATCAGGGCATTATCATTGCTACTCCCAAAATAGATTCCAGGTGAAAATCAAATTACATTAGGGCATGCTGGAAACTATAATCGTGCAGAAGTACAGCATGATATATGCCCTATTTGTTTTCCTTGGACAAAGAAAAACTGTTGAACTGATGTTTAAAACTGTGATACCACCATTCACTAACTGTGTGGCCCTGAGCAAGTAATTCTGTCTCTGAACAGTAAGTTATTTTTTTGTCTGAAAAGAAAAATCAATAATGTCTGTCCCCATGGATTTGTGTATGTGTGTGAAGTAGAGCATATATACAAAAAAGCAATAAATTTCAAAGTACATTTTAACAAGCAGTTTTAGAACAAATTTCAAAGTATTATATGGGTTACAGTTCCACAATTTCATGTTTTTCCTTCTAGCTGCTCTAAGACACTGGAGACTAAAAATAAATATCAATGTAATGATTCAGTAGTCATACTCATTCATTAAATCCTAACTTGTCTGTTATAACTCCTCCTTTTCCTTTCATCCTTCTCTCAATCTTTAGGGATATTTGGGTTATGCCCATTCTAACTTTTTCACATTGAAAAGGACTGTCAACAATATAGGATGGGGGTTGGAACTGATTCATATTCTTGGAGATACGGACACCTCTGAGTTTCAGAATTTATCTGGTCTAGGAACCATCTGAAGGTTGTAGGTTTCTGAAAAGTAAACTTAGTGTGTACAACTCTTGTAGGATCTCAAATAGAACCCTGGGTATTCTTTAGGGTTATCAGGTATGATGTTTGTTGGAGTTTGGCAAACTGTGGCAATTAGCAATATCTAGCTGAAGCTTGCATAAGAGTAACCTCCAGAATAGCTTCTGGACTCAATGTGCACTCTCTTAGCCACTGATACTTTTTTTTTATTACCATTTCTTTCCCCCCTTTTGGTTGGGAAGGCATTGTTGATCCCACAATGTCAGATCCAGGCTCAACCTTGGAAATCATGTCCCACGTTGTCAAGGAGACTCACACCACTGGGTGTCATGTCCCACGTAGTGGGGAGGGTAATGATTTTATTTGCAGAGTTGAGCTGAGGGGGGGGGCGGGGAGACCACATCTGAGCAACAAAAGAGGTTCTCTGAAAGTAAATCTTAGGCAAAATTATAGGTAGGCTTAGCCTCTCCACTACAGAAATGTTTCATAAGAGCAAGCTTCAAGATCAGGGACTTGGCCTATTAACTTGAGAGTCCCTAGTGTTTGAGAGACTATCATGGGCTTCCCAGGTGGGAAAGTTTAACAGTTCCATATTTTTTCTCCCATCCCTCAAGGGACTTTGCCTATACTTTTTAATTATCTGCCCAACATACTCTCGGATATATCCCAGAGTATTACATTAAGCTATACAGAATTATAAGCTCTCATTTGTATCTGGGCTCCATGTGTTTGGGTTGTTTAAATGAACTATCCAAACAGGTTGAATTAGAGTGTATGGTATAGAAAATTTAGGTTTTGGTCAAAATAAAGCTCTCTTCCTTTGGTTTCATTTAGTAGCTGAAGTTCTAAAATACAGATTCTGTTGTCCTTTATCTTGTATTCTGATTTGCTTGATCTCCAACCAGATTGGCTTCATTCTTTAAGTGAAGCCTGATCTCTTTTTTGGTTTCTTTGACAGTTGTTGTATGTAGCAATGCTGACGATCAGAGCTGTAGAACTCCAACCTTGAGTCTTAGGTGACACACAGGTACCCAAAGTTCCAGGAAAATACCAGGTTATACACATACAGCCTAGTGAATGGATTTTTAAGGGAAATTAATTACGATATTTGTTTTAGTTTGTGTCTTTTCAATTTATAGAACAAGGACCATGCAGGTAACCCAAGAAAAGAGTTTCTATTATACGGAAGTATGAAGTAACAAAGGAACTCATGGAATTCAGAGGGCTGGTAGGATATTGGGGCTGGGCCCTCCAAGTCTAGACACTGGACCCTCTGATCCTAGATAACTTCCAGTAATTGAAGTGAGTCAAGGCTCACCCTGCTATAGGCTGTTGTGTTCAGTCCACTGCTCCTTATTTTTTCTCTTTCTTTTAATTCCCTTACCTGCCACTTCTTTGATTTATGTTTTCTCCAAACTTCAGCTCAATTAGGTTCCTCCAGCTCAGTTCTATCTTTTGACATCCTTTCTGATGCTAAGCTGTCCACTTTCTCCATGTTTCTCAATTCCCACATAGTGGGGAGGGTAATGATTTTATTTGCAGAGCACTTCGTTTTTGGACCACCTCACTTTTTCATACTAAGGAATGGACTCCTACTTAGATTATGAATGACCATTCTTCCAGCATTAGGTCCACTACAGGTGCAATCAGCTGTTGACAAAGGGAAAGAGATAAGGAGTTGTAAACATGGCCCCCTGGACATGCTCCTTCAGCAGAGGCGGTGAGTTGGATGTTCCCCTAAAGAGAAAGGAAATTGTGATGGGAAAGGACTCAGGGTCTAGACTTAACTGAAATTCAGGTCCTGGCTTTGTTGGTTTCTAAAGGTGTGACCTTAAGCAAGTTACTTTATTTTGCTGAATCTCAGTTTCTTCCTTAGGAAAGGGGATATTGTAGTTCATAGCTCATGGGAGTATTGTGAGTCTTAAATCAGATAAGCCATGCGAAGCACTTAGCACAGTTGCTGCCTCAAATTAATCTGCCAGTGAATGGTAACTACAGCCACATAAGGAGTTGGTAAGTGGACGGATTTGGTACAACACATAATGGTACTCCATTAAAAGCTGCTTCCTCTCTTTTGTGTTGAGAGGACGTATCTTCCATCTCCCTTGGATGTACCTGCTTCACATCCCTTCCTGAAGATGGGTGGCACCCTCAGTGCCCCTGACAGGTCACCCCCTGCCTCGCTAAGGCAGCAGGATGCCCCGGGCTATTATAAAGTCACTTGTAGCCCTTCTTGAGGGAATTTAAGTAGCTGGCTCTCTGTTTACAATCACTGGGCCCAGCACTTGCTGGCTGGTGATTGAAGGCTGTCCTGCTGAGCAGTGTAATAGCCTCTAGGAAAAAGCCTTCTCCCGGAGCCTGGCATGTTTGCAGAACTGTCAGGTAATTTCTTCTGGCATTTCTCCATCAGAGTCTTGGGAAATCGTAGATTTCTGTGAAAAGGAAAACACAGTGAACTAAAATATGTGTGAAATGAGATGGAGTGTTTGATTTGTAACATAGAAATTCCTTTTTATTGTTTTAAGGTGATGCCTTAATTATTTGGTTGTTCTGGAAAATGGGCTATTTCATAAAAGTGATGTTTATAGATGTCTGAAGTGTTTCCATTTCAGCTTCCAAACTATTTTTAACCCTCTTTTAATGGGAGTTTTCCTATAATGTACCATGAATGTCTGTGTTCCTAACAAGTTAAGGTATGATTTTAAAGGCTAATATTTATTGCTTACTATGTCCCTGGCACTAGGCTTATGTGCTTTATTTTCTATGTCCCTGGCACCAGACTTATGTGCTTTACTTCATTAATTTTAACAGCAACTCTGTGAGGTAGAGTATCATGATCCCCATTTTACAGATGAGGAAATTGAGGCTTACAGAGGTTAAGTAACTTATTCAATGTTACACAAGTAGAAGTGGTAGAATTGTTCCCAGGCCTCCCTAAGTGCTTAAGAAACTAGCAATGCTATTGGAGAACATTTTGGTTACTAGATGAACCAAGTAACTATTAACTATCAAAATAGGACCTTCTGGAGCCTACACATTTATTTCAGAAATATACCATTCGTCTGAATATTCCTTGGTTTTTTTTAAGAATTAGTACCAAAACTGGCAGAACATATTTTTAAATATTTATGAAAACCCCTTCATTCAGCAGATATACCTTGAGACCTAGTATGTTGATGTGAATACCTACTATGTGGCATGCTAATGCCATGTCAGGACCCTGGAGGCAAAGAAATATGAGGCATGCAGCTGCCTTCATGAAGGGACCACTTAAAAGATATACCTACTAGGGCAATTTGTGACAATCACCCAATTTGTGACCAGGAGAACCTTGAGAATGTGCTGAATTTTGAACCCAGCCTCCAAGTAAATTGACCTCCTCAACCTTATCCACTCTCAGTGGATGAGACTGATGAGTAGAGACCAAGGGATATAGGTGGCATTAGATGATTCTTAGGTTCCAAAGAGGCCAATGGAAAAAATTGTCATGGTGTGCCTAAGACATGTTCAAGTCATCTTGCTTGGAAAAGAAACTGTGGCCTAACACTAATGGTCCTCGAGCCAGACCATGGAGTTCGGTTTATATAACCTGGGTCTTTCTTAGATGATGGTTTACTGAAAATAGAACGCACGTTAGAACCACATTTCATAGAAAAAAATGGATATTCACTGGGATGTGTTTCCTCATGTGATTAGTAAATGGGTAGTAAATGCAATTTTTGCAAGTAATTCTAGAAAAATGAAACAGTTTGGAGCATTGTTAGCATCATTGGAACCAAGTATATGGTTTTCCAAGGTGATGACTTCAGTATATTTTTGATAACTTTATTTTGAAAGCAGTATATTAAGAGAAAACATCTAATAACTTTTCTCACTGAGAGGAAACACTGATTTTGAAACAAACACTCCAGTAATCCCATATCTTGGGCCATTCCCTTTATCTCTCTTCTTCAAGTCACCCTTTGCCAGCTGGATATAATATAATCCCTTGATGGTTCATATTCCCTATGATAAGTGCTTGTTCTAGTTTGCTAGCTGCCAGAATGCAATATACCAGAAACAGCATGGCTTTTAAAAGGGGAATTTAATAAGTTGCTAGTTTACAGTTCTAAGGCCGAGAAAATGTCCCAATTAAAACAAGCCTATAGAAATGTCCAATCAAAGGCATCCAGGAAAAGATACCTTGGTTTAAGAAGGCCAGTGAAGTTCAGGGTCTCTCTCTCAAATGAGAAGGCACATGGCGAACACAGTCAGGGCTTCTCTCTCAGCTGGAAGGGCACATGGCAAACACGACATCATCTGCTAGCTTTCTCTCCTGACTTCTGGTTTCCTGAAGCTCCCCGGGAGGCGTTTTCCTTTTTCATCTCCAAAGGTCGCTGGCTCCTGGACTCTCTGCTTCATGGTGCTGCAGCATTCTCTGCTCTCTCCGAATCTCTTTCATTCTCCAAAATATTTCCTCTTTTACAGGATTCCAGAAACTTATCAAGACCCACCCAAATGGGTGGAGACATGTCGTCACCTAATCCAGTTTAACAACCACTCTTGATTAAATCGCATCTCCAAGGAGATGATCCGATTACAGTTTTGAATATACAGTATTGAATAGGGATTATTCTACCTTTATGAAATGGGATTTTGATTAAAACATGGCTTTTCTAGGGTACGTACATCCTTTCAAACCAGCACAGTGCTGTTTATGGGGCAGTGTTGGTAGAAGTGCATGCGATGATTGAGGTGTGATGACTGGTTGCTTTGAAACCTTTCACTTTAGATTTTCTTTGTCTTTCTCTCTTTCTCATTGGTTGGCTGATGGCCATTGTATCTGGTTGATTTCCGTGTGTCCTCTGATCACACCCTCTTCCTAGTATATTTTTTACCCTCATTAAGCTCGAATATCTAGTGACCAAAGCTGTCGATATGTGTTTTTGAAGAAGGAACCAACTGGGTCTGAGAGGGGATAAAAGGGCTATCTTTTTTTTGTAATCGTGAATAATGACATATACAAAGAGGCAGTAAATTTCAAAATACACTGCAACAATTTGTTGTAGAACAGATTTCAGAGTTTGGTATGGGTTACATTTCCAGAATTTTAGGTTTTTACTTCTAGCTTCCCCAAAACACTGTAGATATGAAGAAATATCAAGATAATGATTCAGCAATCATACACATTTGTTAAACCTTACCTTCTCTGTATAACTCCACCATCTCCTTTGATCTTTCTCCCAATCTTTAGGGTTATTTGGGCTACGCCCATTCTTATTTTTTCTCATGTTGGAAGGGACTTTCAATAATATGAGATGGGTGGCTGCCGTGGCTCAGCAGGCAGAGCTCCTACCTGCCATGCTGGAGGTCTGGAGTTTGATCCCTGGTGCCTCCTGCCCATATGCAAATTAAAAAAAATGGGATGGGGGATGGGGCTAGTTGATATTCTAGAGAGGCTGGCCCCTCTGGGTTTCAGAGCTTATCTGGCCTAGGAACCCATCTGGAGATGTTAGGTTTCTGGAAAGTAATCATAGTGCATGGAACTTTTGTAGAATCTCAGATAAAACCCTAGATGTTCTTTAGGATTGGCAGGAATGGTTTTGGTTGAGGTTTGGCACAGTATGATAGGTGGGCATGTCTAGCTGAAGCTTGCATAAGAGTAGCCTCCAGAGTAGCCTCTCAACTCTATTTGAACTCTCTCAGCCACTGATACCTTATTTGTTACACTTCTTTTCTCCCTTTTGGTCAGGATGACATTGTTGATCCCATGGTGCCAGGATCAGTCTCATCCCTGGGAATCATGTCCCACGTTGCCAAGGAGACTTTCACCTCTGGATATCATATTCCACGTAGTGGGGAGGGTAATGATTTCACTTGCAGAGTTGTGCTTAGAGAGAGAGAGGCCACATCTGAACAACAAAGGAGGTTCTCTGGAAGTAACTCTTAGGCATAACTATAGGTAGGCTAAGCTTCTCTACTACATAAATAAACTTCATAAGGGCAAGCCTCAAGATTAAAGTTGTCTGGCCTATTTGACTTGAGAGTCTCCAATCTTTGAAACAGTATCTGGGGTTTCCTCACTCCATATTTTCTCTCCCACCCCTCAAGAGACTTTGCCAATACATTAAAAAAAAAAATTATCCATTATTTAATTAGGTTCTGTGCAAGTTTAGAACAGCAATTGGTGAGAATAAACTCCATTTTTGAGAGAGAACATTGAACGCAGGTGGCCATGGAGTTGAGGAACATCTTTAATTTTTGGCATAAGTTGCGGGTTCACAGTTTTCTGAGCAACCTTGCACTGCTCTGTAAGCTCATATCTCTCGGTCTCTGTGTCCAAGATCTCATCTTCCTGGTGCCTGAGCTTATACAGCTTCTTCTTGAAGTGAGCATCAGTTAGATGTTTTGGGATTTTCACACCACTTATGTCAGTTTTGGTGGGGGTGGCAATGCCAAACTTCTGGTGTGTCCTACACAGAGGAACTTGATTGAGGACCAGGGGTCCAGTCCCAAGTAGCAAACCACTGCTCAGCTGCTTTAGGAAAACCACTCTCTTGCCCCTGTGGTGACCAGCGAGGATGATTGGCATGGTTCCAGGAGTGATGCTAGATTGCAGCTTTCTCACATGCTGACTGAAGGATTTTTTTGCCATGGCTCAACAGCCTCTGAGGCACATCTTCAGTAGGATAATATCTAGGCATTTCGTGAAGCTTAACACTCTGATACTTCCATTTACGTCACCACCAACAAGTTTTTTTACAGCAGGAAGAACCTTTTCCTTCTTTTTATTTTCAGTCCTGCATTTAGCTGCTGAATACTTCCTCTTGTACGTGACCTTTCTGGAACACATTGCAGATCAGGAATATCTGCCAATTTTTCTGCTGAGGACCAGGTTTTGACTGCAGTGAGGCTCCCCTTCTTGGGCTTTTTGGTCTTGAGGTTCCCTTTGTTAACCTTGCCATTGGCATCAGCCTGCTTGGCTTCAGGCTTCTTCTCATCCTCTTCACCCACCATCTTGCAAGATGGGAAAGAGAACTCCCAATACCTTCTTGATTATCTGCTTAATGTACTCTGGGATGTATCTGGGCATTTCATTAAGCTATACAGAATTACAAGCCCTCATTCCCATTCCCATCCCTGAGTTTGGATTGTTTAAATGATCTATCCAGACCGGTTGAGTTAGATTGTATGCCACAGAAAATTTAGGCTCTGGCCAAAATAGACCTTTCTTCCTTTGGTCTCTTAGAGTAGGTGAAATTCTAAAATACAGACAATGTCTTCCTTACCCCTGTACTCTGAATTACCTTAATCCCAACCTGATTAGCTTTGCTCTTATCTCTAATTGAAGCCTAATCTCCTTTGCAATTTCTTTAACTGTCATTGTGTGTGGCATTGCTGACCTTCAGAACTGCAGAACTCCTACTCTGAGTCTTAGGTGTCACCCAGGTGAAGGGCTATCTTTTGAATCAAGATTTATAAACTCTGCAACTGCTATTTTAACTGCCAAAGAAGCCACTATTTGTTATTATTTTCCCTACATAGTCTGTTTCCTCCAAATTGGCTTTTTCCTGGTTTACGGCCTCAGTCTTCCACATTAGAAGCTTTCCTAGGATTCTGGTATTCTTTGGTTGTCTGCTCACTATGAGACAAAAGAGCTATTTGGAAACATTAGTTCTGTGGGTAGGGCTTATAATTTGAGCTGACTCCAGGGTGCTCTGTGTGGGTCATTGGGAGGGAAACCCCCAGGTAAGATTACTGGTCTTTCTTCTTGGGCTGGTCAGGTTTCCCAGGTAAGAGACTTTCAGTCTCCTGCAGGGAGCCCCAGCCTTGGCAGTCAGCAAGTTGGGAGCCAAACAGGTCCTAGGAGCAGAAGCTCAGCATTCAGGTGTGGTAGCTCCACCCTCCACCGTGTTCTCCAGCTGAAGTCCCTCAGGGTAGAGCGTTCATATCCAGGTGGCTGTCTATGGAGCGGTTCCTGGAGCGGGTCATGTTGGCAGCCATGACGGCAGCTGACTGTAACCACCCCGCACCTGCCCACAACTCAGAGGATAGGGTGGGGGCCTGGCTTGTTTGCAGCTGGCTACAGTGCTTGCTGCTTGCTTAAAAAGTGCCAGGCAGTGGCCCTGAGTTCCTCTCCTGTACCCTAGCCCACTGTATGTGCTGCATCCATCTCAGCCCACCTGTCACCCTGTGAGACATTGGGGGATGGGAACTGGCACAAATACCTTGCTGACATTCTCCTACTGCTTTTTCTGTGATAATAAAGTCTTGGGCTCTGAGGGAAAAAAAAAAACATTACTTCTGTGCATAGAGATAATTGAGTTTTGCTTTAATGATGACATCTAGCCAAGTATGGTTGTTATTAGGCACACTTTGTCAGAAGGAAGGGAGGGAGGGCAGGCAGGCGAAAGGGAAAGGAAAAAGGGAAGGAGAGAAAAGAAGGGAGTAAAAGAAAAGCCAAGCCAGTGCTTTCTTTTGGATCTCATTTTGAATTCTGCTTTTTCCACCTTCGCTGTTCACAGTGGTTTAAACTTCATTGACTTGATGGTACGACAAGGAAATATTGACAACCCTCCCAAGACTCCACTGGTGCCGGGATTCGAGTGTTCTGGGATTGTTGAAGCTCTGGGGGACAGCGTGAAAGGATACGAGGTAAGTTTAGGCTTCCCCCTTAAAGAGCATTATTTATCTGGAATCTATTGAGATAATATCAGATTCAGCAAAAAATGTTGGAAATAATCTGTGACATGTATTTGAATTTATTGACAATGTTTGCAACGATAGGACTTGTTCTCAGAACCATCTTGGCTGCTCCTCACAACCGTCTGGTCGATTGGGCAGGTCAAAACTTGGCATCCCCTTTGTTCACATGATGAAGCTAGCAGATCAGAGCGTCTGGCCTTTGATGAACTCAGTGTGCATGCCTCCCGCCCCCACCCACAGCTCCCACTTGCTCCCATCACTTTAGGCTCAGAACTCAATTACAAGACAGAAAAGTCAGGGGAGAAACACCTTCTGTGTTTCTTAATTTGGTTCCTCGAAATATTTACTTAGCTGATACAAAGGGACTGTTTATAAATTATTATTTAAGGCATTGGGGAAGTGGCATTTTTGAAGGCAAAATATCTTAAAGCCAAAGGGTAGAGGTACCTGAAGATGGGCACAATTGGCCATGGATTGATGGCTTTTGGGACAGGGCAATGAGTATGTGGGGGGCTATATATCATTCTGACTACTTTAGTACATGTTTAAAATTACCCATAATTAAAAAAATTAAATCAGTGAAAAGATGTATGGCTCTTCCTATCATTATAATGCAAATCAGATAGAATATGGTCTATAAGCACTGAAAGCTGTGAGCATATCAATCGCACAAAATTATGGTAGTTGGGAGCCACTGATGTAAACTGATTGTGTAAACAGATGTAAATCAGATAAGCGTTCCAGCTCATAAGTAAGTGCTTCCCCAGGGAGGAATGAAGGGAGCTAACCTTTGAGAACCTACCAGAATCAGAACCATTGAGCAAGTTCTTTTTCTTTTTTTTTTTTTTCAGTCTTGCCATGACCCTGCAAGGTAAAAACTGTATGACCATTTTTCAGATGAGGTTCAGAAGGATTTAATAATTCTCGGTGAGATTAGAAAGGTAGTAAATAGTAGGACCTGGATTCAAATCATCAGAGCCATATTATTCTTCCTATAATCCCATGCTCTTTACCCCTGCCCTCAAGCCCCAGACGCTGCTAATAAATGCAGGAAAGGAGAACTAAAGAAGAATCCTGCAAAATGCAATGGCCATTAGTTTTGGTGAAAAAAAAATGCAATGACAAAATGCCCTTGGAATTGAATTTGAGCCTTGCCTCAACCTCAGTGCATGTGGGCCTCCGTGTACTCTGAAAGTATCAGCAGACTTCAAATTCATTGTGATGGGCGTCTGGAAATCTCATCCCACTTATCAATCTTTTTGCCAATGGCTCGCAGATAGTAAAGCAGAAAGATGTTGAGAAAGAAGAAAATAAGCTTTTCCTTTTCTTTCATGCGACTTTACATTTTCTATACCCAGGTAAGCAATATAACCAGCAATATAACCATCTCTCCCTGAAAGTGCTGTATATAAGAAGCATTGCCTGCTTCTTACTCCCCGACATGGCACTGAAGGAAAAGATTATACTGCTCACTCTATTAATCCTGAGCATTGAATAAATAACCCAATATTTTAGAATAAGAGTAGACAGGCATGATAGTGGATGTGGTTTAGAGGGAGAACCTAGTATGCTTGATGTGGTAATTTTCCCTTAAATATGATTTATATTCTGTTGGTTAGTACTGGCTTGCTTATTATCAAACCCATACTTCAAGCTCCCTTCTCCCCATTGCCTTTAGCTGCCCATGAAAGTCAAACAAGCCACCTACAGTTTTCAGTCTGGTTGTGGTTTCGGAGAAAACCAGTACTAATAGTCCTTCTATAGTTATAATTTTGATTTAAGATTTTCAGTCATTTTGGTGGTGAAATTCCACGTGGCAGCATGCTGAATGGTTTTCTTGGTTTGATCGATTTCAAGAGAGGCCTGGAAAGTCATCGCCAGAGATGCCTAGTAAAGGAATAATTTGTGCTCATTTGTCCAGTACTAATTTCTTTTCCCTTGGCAGAATCAAATAATAAGGTGTATTGGATATTAAAAAGGGGGTGACTTCAACTTCCAGCCTTGAACAAGTAGAAACCCAGCAGGGAAATGTAAAAATAAAGCAAAGCACAAAACCCAGTTTATGTGGAGAGGCTCTCATTCACATGGAAGTTTTGGGTCAATGACAGGCCAGACCCTGTCTCCCAGCCTTTTGGTCTTTGTCATTAGCATCTAACCAGCCCAGGATCCAAGGAGTCACCCATTTGTCTGAGGCAAAAAAAACCCTGTAAGCCATGAGGGCAGAGGCCAGGCGATTTTGTTTACTGGTATATATTAGTGCTTCACATTTGTTCAATGAAAGAACTAATCAATTAATTACTGAAGGAATGGATTGGGTGGGTGGATGGGTGAGCATGATCTAGAGCATGGTCTGGAGAGACTGAGGTTTCAATTCCAGCTCTAAAATGTACTGTCTCTATGGCCATGACCAAGTTATTGTATGTCTCTGAGCCTTTGTTTTCTCTTCTGCAAAAATGAAGATAACGCATTTACTCGAAAAAAAAAAGAAAAGAATAGTGGGGTGAGGTAGACGCTTCCAGATTCTGAGGGACGGGCTGATCCAATGCCTTAGCTAACGTTTGCCATTTGGACAATGAAATTGAAACGATGGAGCCAAGTTGAGTGAGAGACCCAGGAGCAGTCAGCCGTGCTGTGACCATCACTGTCAAGGTGGCTGAAATACTTTTTTCATTAGTCTGTTGACACTTGAGGCCACCAGCTACACTGTGGTATTGAGTCTGTATCTTTCATGATTCTGTGAAAAAAAAGGATGTCAGTGTTAGACTTTATCTTCTTGTCCAAATTGCTGCCTCTAAGAAAGCATTCCTAACATCCACACTCAGTCTTCAGCCCTTCCAGAGATTGGGACAGCTGCCTCCAGTGGGGCAGCCTCCCCTTTCTTTCTCATTACACAGCTATTCTTTTTGCTTTTTGAAATACAGTGGCTCTGTTTTTGGCTCTACTCATGAAATTGTGAGCTTCATAAGGTCAGAAACCAATCTGTTATTTTTAAGAGCTAATGTATATAGTTCTTTCTCTATTTCTATGCACTGCCAAGTATGATGTGTGCATATTCTGTCATTCAGTTATTATAAAAACCCTTTACTGATACTGTCCGATTTCAGAGCTGAGGAAGCAGAGGACTAAAGAGTTAAACTAATATTCCCAGACTTGATAGGTTTCCCTGTTGTACGGCTTATATAGTTTTTATGGCTTCTTCATAGCACTTAACTCTGCTATGATGAATTAACTATTTTGTGTCTGGAATCAGACTACCTTGGTTCAAAATCCTGGCTCTGCTACTCTCTACCTAAATGGCTTTGGGCATGTGATTTAATTTCTTTGCCTCAGTTTACATGTCTGTAAAACCTCTGTTGTTCATCTGCAATATGGGCTATTACAGAATCCATTTCATCAGGTATTTGCATGTGAAACACTCTGGACAATGGCTACCATATAGTATGTGCCTATTAAACGTTAGCTGTTGTTCCTTACAGCCGGTGGCATTCTCCTGTTTCACTCAAGCCTGGTTAGTCTTGTTCTGTCTCCCCAACTTAGATTTACATGGACCTTCTGCTGTGAGCCCAAATGCTAACTCCCCACACAAATATCACGAAAAACTAGGCCCGCAGCAAATTCCTATGAGGTGGCAGAAAGCAAAAGAGGGCAGATTTCACTTTTAACCTTGCCCTAGCAGCTGAAAAGCTTTTGGCTAGTCTTTTCCCATTTCTGTGGCTCAGTTTTCTCATCTCTTAAACAGAGAGGTTGGATGAGTAAGATGACCTTCTAGCACTAACATTCCATGGTTGTATGATGTGATCCATATTGAGTATTTATCCTTCTGAAAGGGGATAAAAATCAGCTTCTGTAGGCCCCAGGGAGATTTTCGTAGATATGCTTTAGAGGAGCCACAAATGCCTTGACATTGGAGACAGGTAGAGGTGTATCTACCTGTGGGTTTTATTGCAGTTGAATAAAAAAAATCCATAGTTTTTTATCAGATTGTTAAGGGCATAGAAATCACTCAAAAAAGATTAAGAACCACATAGATATTTGGAAATAGAATTTCTACTTAGGAAATCAGAAATAAAATGCAACTTTTAATAGTAATCCCCCTCTCTCCACCTCTGGCATGATAGTCTGGGTTTCTTTATTCATTCAGTCAACCAATATGAAATCAGAACCTGCACTGTTCTAGGCACTGGGGATACAGTAATGAAGTATATGGTCAAAAACCCCTGCCTTCATGGAGCTTACATTCTAATTGGGTAGCTGGGAAGGAGCAGACAATAAAGACATTAACACGTGAATGACTAGGATAACTTCAGATCAGATACACCATGTGCTTTGAAGAAAATAGTATGATGTGATAGAGTGACTTGGAAGGGAAGGAGTGCTTCTTGAGACAGCTAGTCTCTTAGAGAATATGACATATGAGCCACGTGCACATATATCCCTTAATCTTGATGAGCTCTGTGATGAACGAGAACAAGCCCTGCTTTATAGATGCACTCCTTGAAGATTGAGCAATTTGCCTGAGGTCACACAGCTAAGAGGGGCAGAATCAGGGTTGCAGTCCAGATTAGGGCATCTCAATTATTGACTTCACTGTTTCAACAGGCTACCTGGCCACCTGGGCAGACTGTAATTCGACCTGGAGCCCGAAGACAATAGGCATGGTAACTCCCAGAATATTTGGTTCTCTCTGTGCCAAAATATTAACTATGAGAAAACTCACCATGGCCTTGATGGATGCTGCCATCAGCTGGGTGGGTCAGTACCACCTTAGAATCCTCCTAAAATCAGCAAGATCACATATTTAAGCTGAAGACTGGCCCCCTCCTGAGGAGACGAAAGCTCATTGATGCTTGTGTGTAATAGCAGCAGTTTTGTGTGGTGTGTCCCATTGTTATGGGACCTTCTCCTGAAGAAAAAGAAGGACCTTCAAATCAGCATGGCTGATTGGTCAGGGTAGACTTCACCTTAGCAACATCTGGTCTTACCACTGCTAAGAAGAAAAGGGGTCTGGCTAGAATTCTAGAAGGAGGGCTCTGGAGACAGGCAGATCTGGAATGGAATCCTTAGGGTCTGCTCTTTACTGCAAAGTTGCTTCACCTCTTAGCCCCTATTTTCTCATCTGTAAAGAGGGCATAATAGTTTTTATTTCATGGAGATCTTATGGGAATGGTATAAGATAGTGTAAATAAAGGTAGCCTAGATTCAGGAATATATTGAATTCTTGGTAAACATCACACTCATTATTTATAATAATATCTCCTTCGCAGTCCCTACCCCCAAAAGAATTTCCTGGAGTTCTAACAAAGGCCTGACACTAATATTCCCCTTTGACCAAAAACTGGGTCCTGTGAGACTCTTGGAAGTTCCTTCACAGTTAATAAGTGAACTTCTCCCCTATTCTTCTCCCAGCTCCACCCATGGAGAGGTTGGTACAGGTTCAGTTACTCATAGCCATCCATCAGCCCATCACTTACTATGTCCCAAACAATGGGTTTTGCATGGAGAATCCATAAACCAGTAAGACCCAGCCTCTGTTCCCTGAGAACTCACCATTTGGGGGGGGAGCCAAACATGTAGAAAGGCAACCCCAATATAATGGGATTCTCACAATGATGAAGGATTGTATAACAAGTTGGATAGACTTTGGTTCAAGAAATAGCTTCACCGTTTATGACTGTGTGGACTTGGGCAAGTTACTGAACTACTCTGAGCTTCAGTTTCTAGTCTTTAAAATGGGGGCAAATAATAAAAGCTTCCACATAGGGAAATTGTGAGTATTAAATGAGGTTCTTGGGAGAAGGGAGTGGTGGTGAAGATAGAAGGACAGGATATAGAGCTGACAACAGTTCATGAAACCACCTGACATATGAAACTTAAGTAGCAGTTTATATATGTATCTTTACTGCAGATGTATAACAAATTTCACTTATTCATGAAAATATAGGAGGAAAGAGTGTGAAACACGAGAATTTGGTTAGAGGTAATCGGTATCTGAGTTATGAGAAACAATGTTTTGTAGCATGGAAAGCAACCAATCATGTAATCCCTCTATGAACCTTGGTCATGAGCCAGCCTCCACTAATCCTGTGTTTCCTCCTGCCCAGATTGGGGACCGTGTTATGGCATTTGTCAATTACAATGCCTGGGCAGAAGTGGTCTGCACACCTGTGGAGTTTGTCTACAAGATCCCAGATGACATGAGCTTCTCTGAGGCTGCTGCATTCCCCATGAACTTCGTCACAGCCTACATGATGCTCTTTGAAGTTGCCAACCTCCGGGAAGGGATGTCTGTGCTTGTGCACTCAGCTGGTGGAGGAGTGGTAAGTTGGCTGTGTGTGGCTTCTCTTCCTGCGGTCATGATGGTGGTAGAGGAGTGACACCCAATTGACAATGACATTCTTATGTGAGCTGCATCCATGAGTAGGGATGATCTCTCATGCTTCTGGTGTACCTCACAGAGAGGACTGCGTTGGGACAGGGTGTGCCTCAGAGATGGTTGCTCTGGAGTTTGGGGAGGTCTTCAGGATGGTATGTGAGGACTCAGTGGGTCTCAAAAATGGTTTCTGTGGAAGAACATTCTCAGTCTTGGTATCATGAAGGACTGCTGTGTCACTTATTGTGAGATGCTTCACAAGTCATGCACTACTAATAAGCCAAAGTAGTGGATGATTTACTTTTTCAATACATTGCAGTGGGTTCAAGAATGTATTTATATTTAGGACACCCTTGTTCCTTTGTGTTCTGATCTATTTTCTTGAGTGGAAGAGAGGTGGACAGAGATTATTACACTTAAATCTAAGTATACCCATGAGAGTAGTTGCACCTGTGAATGTCATCTGTCAGGAGTGACTTTGCCAGGGTGGTGGTGGTAAAAACGAGTAAATAAAAATTGCTATTCTGCTATTCAGAGATGGTAGGAACTGCATCCACAGCATGGCTTTGTCTCAGTGCCAATACTTCAGTATGTATTGCATGGCTGACTCATGGCAAAACTATGTGCCAGTCATGGTCTATAGGCCTTTCAAAGAGTGCGAAAGATTATTCATTGATTTAACAAATATTTATTGAACATATACCATGTCCTGGATCCCTTGGAATTAGACTTAATAAGAGAAAGTCCTGACATACCATCTAGCAGGATTTGAGAAGTTCTCAGAATCAGTGATTCCATGGTTTTGAAGACCTGAAAGATGAACTCTTATGATTGTGTCTGTCTCAAAGATATACTGCTGGAAGTTTTGCCAACATTGACTTTTTTTTTATCTTAGGTTTTTTAAACTCTTTATAGTGTAGAGAACATTTCTGTTTTTCTTTCCTGAGAAGACAAGCTCACATACAAAAACACAAAGGCAAGGGCAGGAAACTTTAGAAATGCCTTAAGAGAAATATCTTCAATCACTTTAGCAAATTTGCTGATGTCTTTGACCATGAATAAAGATATAATAAAAGCTAAGCATCCCTTGGGGAAAAATGGATTTCAGTTACAGTGAATCTGCTATCAGTAGTAAGCCATTTAGAATACTGGCATTCATGTACTTAGCATACAAAGCATTAGAGACTTATTTTCATATCATCAGCACAGTGCCAGTCTTTACAATAGTGCTGGACTCAGTTCTGCCCAGAGATAGTATTTAAACATCAGCACTGATGATGATTTATTTCATGTTTTCTTTTCCCACTTGAGTTTGTACCTGGAACAAAGAGGGATGTATCAAGGGTTTAGTCTAGACTTAGAAATGCATATACTACAACAAGAAGAGGTAAAATGTAAAACAGGTGAAGAACTGGGACAAAGGGACAACGGAGGTAGGAAAATAAGTTGATGTACATAATGCATGCTATGAGGTCCTAAAGCTTTGCTAGAGGTGGATAACTGTTTTGACCCTTAATTTGCTACTACTGCATGCAAATAGGGGCAAATGATCAGCCATACGGGTTAGTGTTCATTTGTTGGAAACAATCTAGTTTTGGGAAAACACATAACTAGAGCTAGTTTTTGAGACCAGAGTAATATTTTTCTACTCTTTCTCATAAGGAATATATGCTGAAATGTAATCAACATCATTAGAAACTGTTAGAATAAATACAACTATTTCCATGAAACTTCTTATGGTGCCCCTAATGTAGTCTGATAGCATCAAAGTAAAGCAAAATATAGTGAAAGCAAATATCCTGGTGCTAAAAAGATAAGGTCTGGCTTAATCTCGGGACGTGGTTTAAAGAAGTGGTCAGACTGCCCATCTCTCAGGTGAGCCATCTCCCTGAATCTTGTTTCTCCCAGCAAGGAAGTGATAAGCATTGTTCAGAACTGAGTTCAAGGTTATCCTTACAGAGAAGGTTTGTGTCCAGGCACATACCCATGTATGTGAATGCTCAACCAAGCTGGGAAAGGGGTGACATTGTCTTATAAAAGCTGAGGAGGCCTAAAGAGAACCTAGACTATGACGCTACCCCACAGAGGCAAGCCCAGTGGGTCCCCCCAAGGCAGAACCACATTACCTCAAGAAGTTCTCCCAAGAAGATCACTGGCTACCACTCTCAGAGTGGTGCAGTCCCAGTGGAAACGCTTCTCTGTGTTATCTGTAATGCCCTGGGGGAGAACAGAGGTGGTTCCTATCACTGTTGGACAAATGTGATCAGTACAGCCCCTGATTACATGGCTGCTGTAGTTAGCAGAACAATGGCCCTCAAAGATGTCCACACCCTCATCCCTGGCACCTGTAAGTATGCTACCTCACATGTCAAAAAGTGTCTTGTATGGTTACACTAAGGACCTTGAAATGGTGAGATTATTCTGGATTATCCAGGTAGATCCAATGTAGTCACAAGGTTCCTTTAAGATGGAAGAGGGAGGCATAAGAATGAGAGAGAGAGAGAGAGAGATGCTGCACTGCTGGCTTTAAAGCTGGAGGAAGGGGCCACGACCCAAGGAATGTAGATTTCTAGAAGCTGGAAAAGGAGAGGAAACATTCTTCCGTAGAGTCTCCAGAAGAAACCCAACCCTACCAATGCCTTGATTTTAGCCCAATGAAAACCATTTTGGATTTCTGACCTCAAGAACTGAAAGATAATAAATCTGGGTTGTATTAAGTGACTAAATTTGTGGTAATTTTTTACAATAGCAATAGAAAACTAATGCAGTTGATTTCCCTGGCCTGCCTCCCTCTCTTGTCTTTTACCATGAAAAGTCCACAGAAGCCTGAAGAAAACATGGGCAGCAAATGGTAGAACTAGGATTTGGATACTAATCTATCTGATTACAAAACTGATCTCTTTCTACTCGACAAACCAGAATGTTGTGAGAGGCCCCATTATTCATTCCTTCATTTATTCCTTCATTTAACAATATTTGTTCAATCTAGTGTTATGTGTAGACATTCTAAACAGTGAAAACAACATGGCCCCATTACACATTTCCTAACTTGATGTTGATGAGATGCAAAATATTAAATCTAATTAAGATTAAGATTTCTAAATGGGGTTTATATACAGTGTGTAGTTCTCATGGCACCAAGACTTCTGTCTGATCATCAGCAAA
Organism: Myrmecophaga tridactyla; assembly: GCA_004026745.1. NCBI lineage: Eukaryota > Metazoa > Chordata > Mammalia > Pilosa > Myrmecophagidae > Myrmecophaga > Myrmecophaga tridactyla. The sequence continues at coordinate 94,930 of PVIY010004509.1, forward strand.
GGATGGGGGATTTGCAGCCAGCCAGCCTTAGGTATTATTTTTAAGGAAACTTCAAAATAGCATAGAAAAAAAAAAATCAATCCAAAGCAGGATATTCTTTCATTGCCCGAGTGACTGCACTGCTCTCTCACATCTTTAAAGATGTTGCTTCCTCCAACAATTGTGCAGCCGGATGGTCTAAATGGGTAAGGAGCCTAATCAAATTTTTAGAACCAGGTAGAAAATCTCCTCACTGTCCCTTAAAGGAAAAGTAACAAATAAGCGGCGAGAGTGAGACTCATGTCAGGGACCTCAGGACAAGGGTTTCACTGCCAGTGCTGTTTACCAAGCCTTGTTGAGGAAGCCACTAAGACCTTGAGCAGCTAGACTTGGGAATGCGTTCAATTTTTGGAGAGTGACATTACTGTTGCTAGGCTGTTATTTGCATATATGTCTGGCATTTGGAGTTTTCCAGTTTGCAGAGTCTTTTCCCTTTATCATCTCACTTGAGCAGAGAATTATGTAAACACTGAGCATCATTCCCATTTCACCCAAGTGGAAACTGATGCTTAGAGAAGTTGGAATGGTTGTGAATGTAAGCAACAGAATCTGCCCAGGCTTCTTGAGCTTGTGTTCCATGCACTTGCTGCTCCACCACCCAGCTATTACCATTGAACAGTCGAGTCCTGCCTTTCTTACAGACCTCTTCAAAATCTATCCCTAGAAAGATAAGGCAAGATCAGTATCTTCTCCATGTATCCTCCACTCTAGCCACATTTAACTTCACTGTTCTCAGTATATCCCGAGCTCTTTGGACCTCTGCGCCTGCTCATGTACTGTTTCTTCTTTCCGAAATGGTCTTCTCTCATAATTCAAAAGTCACCTTGAGAAGCCATCCTGTCCTCCCTTGTCTGGCACACTTGGTCCTTTGACAGAAGCTGTAGTAGAATTCTGAAGGTGGCGTGCTATCATCATGTGGTTGTGGGCTCATCCTCTGAGCAACAATTCATGGGCAGGACTCTTTATCCTTTATCTGCTGAAAGCAGGGCAATGGGGCAGAAAGATGGGCAGGCCTGAATTCAGCTTTCAGTTCTACTGTTTAATAGCTGGGTGATCTGGGGAAAGTTAACTTCACTTCTGTCAAATGGGAACAATAATGTCTACCTCCTATGAAGATTAAGTGAGATAGTAAAAGGCTTATGAATAGTAAGAACAGACAGATGCATAGATAGACACACACATGCATAGATGGCAGAGATATACATAGATAGAACATAGGAACATCCACAGATAGATAAACAGATGTGTGTGAGAGAGATTCCTTTATGTTCATAGTGTTAGACATGTAATAAGTGTTGAGTAAATCACTTTTAATTACTTCTGGCCAAATATTTGATGAGAAAGAAACTACTTCCATATAGTTACTGTACTCCTGATATGGTGTGTGAGAAAGGTACTTCACCTTTGTGGCAGTCTTCCAAAGCCCATAAACCCAGTTGAATCATGATAAAAACATCATACGAACTCTAACTAAGGGACAAATACCTGACCAGTATTCCTCAAAATTGTCAAGGTCATGAAAAATACAAAAGACTGAGAAACGGTAACAGACCAGAGGAGTCTGAGGCAATGTGACAACTAAGTGCTCTCTGGTATCCTGGGACAGAAAAAGAACACTAATGAAAAACTGATGAAATAAGAATAAAGTATGCATTTAGTTAATAAATGGTACTGATGTTAATTCCTTCGTTTTAAGAATTGTACTATGGTAATATAAGGTGCTAACACTAAAGGAATCCAGGTGAAGTGCATATACGAAGTCTCTGTATCACCTTTCAAATTTTTCTGAAAATCTAAGATTATTCCAAAATAAGGAATTGAGAGATGGGGTGGTGGGAGGGAGGAAAGGAAGAAGAGAGAGGGAGAAAGACAGAGGTAGAGAGGGAGGGAAGAAGGAAGAGAGAAAGAGAGAGAGAGAAGATTGCTTCAACCACAGGATTCTCCTAAGGGAAGTGCATTTTAGAATTCTCTCTCTTACATGTGAGCATGTTTCTCCATGGGACCTCCTTAGTTTCCCCTACCAAGAGGCCATTTTTGAGATAACCTGAAGACAGCTGGTTCTTTCTCTATTCTGGCTCAAATTGCAAATCACAGGTAGAGTTGGATATAGCCTTCTGAGTCTCCACAGGGCATGGAGAAGGCTCTCTCTGCAGGCATCCAACTAAGACATTTGGAGGAAGAGAGAGCAGGCTGAGAGCAGTTGTTCCAAGCCCAGCAGCCTGAGATGGACCACCAATTTTGGAAAGGAAAGCAGAATTTTCCTCTCAGACAGAGTCAAATGGCTACCACTCAATTATTGAGTTCTACTCATTGTGTATATGGTATTTTCCACTGTCATTCAATTCACTTAAAAGGAGAGGCTACAGGAGGAGGCTATAGGGCCAGAATCTGGAAAGAGGGCATTGTGAGGCTCTCCTACCTTAGATATATAGACCCATGTTTTCTTCCTGAATAACTGATTGATCATATATCATTTAACATTGAACTGCAAGAATCCTGTGTGCTGAAGGGTTTGGATAATATTCATAGTTTCAGCAAGAAAAAGGCCATCTGCAGAATCACCTATAGGAATGCATTTCATTAAAAGAAAACATCATTGGTCACAAAAGGAAAAGCCCTATAAATCAGTGACAATATATATATATATAAATCAAATAATCATGAAGAACTTTGCCAAGTACTATAAAGTACAAGCTGCTGTAAGTGCTGCGAATGGAAACCTGACCTGCGCTAGAGGTAAGGATGGAATCAGGGAAGGCTTCCTTAAGGAAGTGGCATTTGCACTCCAGTCTGAGGGTGATACACAGATAAGGTGGGAAAGAGTGGAGGTGGAGGGCCTTCATGAAAGGTGGAGGTAGTGGGTCAGCCTTCCCATAAAGAATTCCAGACAAAGGACACTTCTCATGTTCACTTTCCTCTCTCTGGCCCAAATTATCTGTGGCAATGTGGAGCTGTAGACCCCAGAGAAGCATGTTCTTAAACTTAATCCATTCCTGTGGTATGAAACGCTGTAAACAGGACCTTTTGATGAGGTTCCTTCAGTTAAGGGGTGGCCCAGCTGAATCAGGATGCAACTTAATCCTGGTATGGAAGGCCTTATGGGGAAGGTCTCTGAGAGGGAGAAAGCCACAGAAAGCAGCCAGAAGCTGGAAGTAGCAGTCTGAGCGGCCAGAGAGGCCACCACGTGCATTGTCACATGACAGAAAAGCCAAGGATCAAAGATCCCCTGCAGCCAGCCCCAGAATGCCACAGCCTTTGGGGAGAAAGCATCGCCTTGATGATGCCTGGACTGTGGAATTTTCCTAGCCTCAAAACTGTTAGCTGATAAATTCCCATTGTTTAACCCAATCCATTGCATGGTATTTGATATCGTGTCTATGGTACTTTACTTCTGGCCCCATCATCTCTCACCCAGATGACGTAGCTGACAATTACCTGACTTCTTGCCACAATTTCCCCTCCCTTGAACCTGTTCTTTACTTGCACCCGGGGTGGTTTTCCCAACACACCAGTCTGCTCTTGACATTCCCCTGTTTATAGTCCTCAGTGGATCCTCATTATTTTCAGTTTGAAGTTCACTCTCCACAGCTTCTTGGCACAGAGAGCTTGCATGATTGGGCCCTTGCTTCTCTATTCATACTCCTCTGGCCAAATCTCCCTGTTCCTCTTTACTTCAGTATTACAGAAGGACTTACAACTTCTGTAAGGTGTGTGACCATGGTGGCTAGCTGCCTACCAAGACCTGTGCTTCCCTTTTGAGGAGAGAATTGGTCGTAGTAGGTGGCTGCCTAGCCAGAGACGATGCTTCGAAGCCAAACACCCCCTCCCCCACATCTAGTTGGGGCCATGTGCCTATGTTCAGGCCAATGGGACGTGGGCGGAGATCATGTGATACTTCCAGTCTGCCCCATAGAAGACTCTCTTGAGATACTCCATGATCTCTCTCTTTCCAGTTTCCCAACAAATGTTGAAGTTGACAGCAAAGGTCACATGTTAAACATGCTAGAGCCTCCATTAGCCTGGACCCTTGGATAACTGCCCTTTCTCCCCCCACCCGCTGCCCCATCCTTTCCCCACTGACATATGGACTTTATGTGAGCAAGGGAAAAAATACAAAACTTCTACCATCTTAAGCTACTTAGAGTCCAGAAATTATTTGTTACAGCAGCTTGCATTCCCTTTACTTCATACTCGTGTATCTGACTTTTTTTCCAAGCAGTTCTCTCCCTCTCCCTCTGCTCTCTTAAGGGTTATGGCTAATGCATAGACCCAGGAGTCAAACTGTCTATGTCCAAAATCCACCTTCTTTGCAAGCTACTTAGCTTCTCAGTTTCCTCATTTACATTATGGGTATAATAATAATAGTCCTCAAAGGGTTTATATGTAGGTAAAATGAGCTAATGCTTAGGAGGCACTTAACATAAGACAGGCATAAAGTAATTGTTAGCTGTTACTAGTACTACTACTACTACTACTACTACTACTACTACTACTATTACTATTACCAGTTGTTGGTTTTCTTATCTTCCTTCCCCCCAATCTATAAGACCCTCCGGCAGATCTTGTTCTTTTTATATCCAGTCATTGCCTTGTGATAACTATTCCGTAAATATTTATAGGTCGAAAAGCTTGTTGAAAGCTATTCTTTCCATGTTCTAGAAAAGTTACATGTTGAGCAATAATGCCACCACTGTGGAGTTGACCCCAGGAAAAAAAAATCATTCCCAGTGATCTTATAAATTTCTATCTAATAAGTTTTTTGGAATTTTGCTCATGCCATCCAACATGCTGAATATTCTTGCCAGATTTTTTTGTCTGCATCTGGTGTGTAGTGTCACTTGAATGGGGTCCCCATTTTATGACCCCTTTAGCTGTCACACCCATCATGCCCTCCATCATCCCGGGGCCCAGCCACGCTGATTCCTTCTCTTTCAGGTTCCTAACTAGAAAGTATATATGTCAGGTTTCAGAACTAGAAGGAAACAAAGACATAGACCAACATTTTTCAAATACTAGTTATATGCTAGTCTCTGTGAACACATTATTCATTTGTCACTTATTTCAACCCTCCCTGTTGGACAGTGTGTGATGGCGAGAGGGAAGAGCATGGGCTTTCCAGCCTCATCTTCCTAACAAATTCTCAATTTACTTCTCTAAAGTCCCAGCTTTACAAGGTCCTTGTAAACCTGGAGCAGAGCTTGGCACATGACAAGCACCCAATGCAATGTAGATCTTATCATTTCTCAGGTTAAGATGCTCAGTGTTGTTTCCAAGGCCACAGTGTTAAATTAGTAGCAGTAATCAAATCTGAGCCCCGAAAAGAACTTCCAATCCAGTGCTCTATTCCTAATACCATACCAGTGGTCTCAGAAATATCTGCACTGTTCCTCATCTCTTCTGCTTGCCCCACCTTGTGTCCAGGACTGGAGAGACTTCCGTATTGCAAGGCCTTCCAGTCCCAGGGGCCTGCAATGATAGGAAACAGAACCTCTGAAAATGTAAAGAGCACAAACTGGTCGTGTCCTCATGAGTAATTGAGGGATGAGGATTGACTGCATGTTTGCATCAACAGGAAGGACTGCGGTCTAGAGTCTCGCTGGGATGCTTAAGACCCTCGTGCTCCAACTGCTGACCTGGGGAAATAGGCCCTTGCCTTCCTAAAGGTCAAATGTGCTTCCGGGACATTTCATCGAGCAAAGTCCCCAGATCCCTGCACCTGGAGCTGTCTGGTGCTGACAGGCAATGACTAAACTCTTTACAACTCAGTAATATGACTTAGTTAAAAAAAAATCTAAAAACACTTTTTTCAGGTCTATGTTGGTAAAAGCCTTACTTGATCTTTGTTCTAGTTGCTTTTAACCTCTTTACAGTAAATGTTTACTGGTACACCTATGCACACACAAAACCCACTATCTTTTGTTTGTTTGTTTTTTCATGCTTTCCATTTTTATTTTCTTCTTCACATAGCTTATTTATTTATTTATTTATTTGCATGGGCAGGTCTCCGGCATAGCAGGTGAGAACTCTGTCTGCTGAGCCACCGTGGCCTGCCCCACTATCTTTTATCATAAATATTATAAAGGTTGAATTTGGCCTCTGAGATAGCATTCATTTATTTAATATTAGTTGAATAAATATATCAGTTTGCAAGAGGATAAAAGCTAAAATATATTGATCCCAATAATTTCTGTACATCCACTATGAGGTAGATATTATCTATCCTCTGTTTTAACAGAGGAACATGAGGCACAGAGAGGTCAAGTAACTTGCCCCAGATCACACAGCTATTAAGAGGAAGAGCTGGCATGTGAAGTCAGGTCTCTGAATACAGGGCTTGTGTTTTTAAATACTGTGCTGTACAGACAGGTAGGTACTTCTTATGCTGAGATGGAATGGATTTCATCCCATGGGTTTAATTGGTGAGCCTTCTTCCCCAGAAATCCAGAATAACCTGGAGTTGTCCAATAGTTGAGGGATCCTCAGGAGGAGAAGAGGCTGTTCCATTGACGTGGGTGATTTCTCAACGGGTCAGGCATGTTCAGTGCCAAGGCTGCCCTTGAAATTAACTACTGGGCCAAAACTAAGCCCTAGGGTGCCGTGTCCATGGAGGTGGGGGTGGTATGATCTCTTCATCCCTGTATCCTGAGCACCCAGTCCAGTGCCTGGCACACTGGTGTTGCTTGATAAATTCTTGTAGAAAGAAAGAAGGGAGGAAAGAAAAGACAAAGGAAAGGGCAGCATTTAAGTTATGGAACAAGTATGGGACTTGAGGGTCCAGATTTTGGGGTCAGAGCCGACTCCATCCTAGCTTCCGACATATCAGGGTGTGAGATCTTGACAAGTCATTCATTTCTTTGGGCCTTGTCTTAAAAACGGGCATAACACCTGTCTCAGAGTTTTTATATGGTGCTTTAAAAGAGGATTATGTAATGGGCTTAGCATGCTCTCTGGCACATTGAAAACTTGAAAGTTAGCTACTATTATTAATACCACATTATTACTATCAATATTTTATTAGGATTCTTACCCAATGATACTTTGGCATTTCTAGCCAGAAACAACAGAGCAGCAACAGGGAAGGGAGCTGCTGGCTGGCTATGAGAGCCTGGAGCGAAAGGCAGATGAAGCCAATCTTAGCTCCCTTTGTGTATCTTTCCTGACAGCTGCCTGCTCACTGCTCTCATGTATTAGTGAGATTGTCACACAAGCCCCTTTCCAAACATAACTTTCCTCAAACATATAAAACATAATTAGGTTTTAAGGAAAATTTAGCTTTGTAGTTTTGGCCCCATGGATGCACGCCAAGAACTGCAAATGCACAGACTTGTCTTTGCTGAGTTTATAGACCCCCAGGTCCCATCCACTTCTTCAGCAACATGCTCTAAGGACCACAGTGGCTTTTCTGAATATTATTATCCATATTAAGGAGAAAAATCAGTTTTTCTGGGAAAAAGCAAGACTCTCAGCAAGAAGCAGCCTCATCCTATTTGAGGCGCATGGTTTCTCTTTTCAATAACACCCACGAGGCTGGCCCCTGGTCACTCTGTGTCCTACCTGCAGAGGGCCCCATAACAATCTCCTCAGCATCCCTTTTGCAGGCCCTCACCCCACTCCAGTTACGCTGGGGTTCCTCACTGTATTAGTTAGGGTTCTCTAGAGAAACAGAATCAACAGGGAACACTCACAAATATAAAATTTATAAAAGTGTCTCACGTGACCGCAGGAACACAGAGTCCAAAATCCACAGGGCAGGCTG
>PVIY010004510.1:0-16185 GCA_004026745.1 Myrmecophaga tridactyla
CCCTGTTGATGCCAGAGTCTCCTGTTTGTGCGGTGGTTTCGGGGACTCTACAGATGGGGAACCGTGGTTGGGTGGACTAAGAAAAACTGAAGTTATGTTCACCCTCCTCTTAATACAACACTGTTTTATTGCCTCCTCACTTACACCCCTACACTCAATTTAATACAAACAAATGAGCAGGACAAGTAATGGGTTGGCTTACACACGAAGAATCCGTGCAAATAAATAGTGTGGAATTATTCTACCTTTTTGGCTCAGTATCCAAGTCCATTTAAAGTAATATGGACTTTATGTAGTTAACATTCTGGAAAAGAAGACATCAGACCCTGAATTCTGGGAAACTGTCCGTTAACTTGATATTTTTCTACTGTTGTCAACATAGTTTCTTGGTGTTTTGCTGAATGCCCCTTATCTTTCTAAGATGAAGATGAAGAGGAAGATTCTTCTTTGTTGTGAAATTTAACATTTCTTGAGGAAGATCTCCTGAGGAAGCTGGGATAGGTGGAAAATGAGGTGAGATCTAAATATGGGGTCATGGGGAAGAGAAGGGGGCTCACAAAGATAGTATTGAAATAATAGTTGCTATTATCTTCCCTATATGCTTTTTAAATTCTGTTCACGTATCACGCTCCACTCCTGCACCTCATAGTATTGTTTGGTGAAAAAGATGTGGCCTCTGCTATTAGAATGGCTGACTTTAGGATTGGGGGGAGGGTTATTCATATAGGCTGTGAGTCTTGGGGGATGGCTAGGCAATGTGGGAGGGGCAGACAGGTGACAGACATCTAACTTGTTCTTTTGTATATAAAGGTAAATGTTACAATCCTTGTCTTGGGTGTTGGGACTTCTGTTAATCCCTCAGTCTCTTTTCTTTCCTGGATCTTTTTCTCTATCAATAAGTCTTTCTCTTTCTAGGTTCCTGTAGAGATCTGTAGGTAGCTGTTCATTAGGAGCTTAAGAAGAAAAAAACTATTAATTTGGATCCAAGGTGGGTATGAGTGTGAACACCTCTGTTGATTGAGGCTGGTGGGTTGGCTGTTGGCAAGTGGGTGAGACCAGATCATTTCTTGGAGCTATTGTCTTCCAGGTTTCCAGACATCTTTGCCCTTATGTATTTGTGTACAGGAAATGGAGTGGGATGAACCAGGATTATGTAGGGTAATTGGTAGATATTGGGTTAGTAAATGGGGAGGGGAACTATGAGAAGGAGGACCAGGATAGCCAGAAATGTTATAGAGTCAAGGCTCTAGATTTGGAAAAACAGGTATCAGATTTAGAGACCAGAGTATGTAGGATTGTCTACCAAATATTCAAAATTCTAGTCTCGCCTATATTTTTGTCCATAGGTTGCCTATGGATCTCATGTAGGGTTTGTCAATACTGGAGGCAAGGAGTAAGGAGAAACTTGGACCCAGATTAGTGCAGGTTGGTGTGAGAATGAGACTCATGGGTTCAGAAGGGCTGTGTGTTCTTTAGCATCTCTGATTTTCATCAAGCTTTCTCACCACCTCTGCTCCTGTTTAATGCAGAGAGAGGAGTGTGGTAGCCTCTGGGCTGCAAATTGTTGGGCATTAGTGAGAATGTGGAAGGGATAAAATGAGTAGCAGAGTTTTCTAAAAAAAAAAATCTTTTTCTCCTACCAGTCAGTCTCTGTCCTCTAATGTCCTTTATTGTGCGTAGAGCAATATAATTGGAAGATACTCAGAGCCCCATTTCTTTCTTCCACCTCAGGTCTATCTCCAGTGGTAGCTGTGGTAGCCTTGGATTGGCAGAAGACAATCACTCTTAACAGATCTCACGCAGGAACCATCATTGTCCTCTAGTCCGAGTGTGCCTCTGCCTTCTCTCTGTATCAGTGACAGAGGCTGTGTGTTTGGAAAGGGAATGTTTGACTATCAGTTGACAGTTGACTCTAACTCTTGCTATCAAGTTTATGACCTGACCCAGTGAAAGTGTTAACACACTAATTTGGGATACATTGACAACCAAGTCCAAGACTGGATTGGGCTATATAACTGGGGTTCAACCATGACTGGGACTGAGAATGAGATTGGAGCACAGGCCAAAACTGAAAAAGGGGCTGGTGTAGAGGCTGAGGCTGAAGCAGAGAGGGAGTCTGTTGGCATAGTCAGACCTGTAGCCAAGACCCAGGCCAAGGCAATCACCAAGGCAGGATCTGAGGCAGAGATAGTAGCAAATAAGAATGCAGTTTCTAAGAACAAGTTTGATGCTAAGATGAAGGAAAGATCTCTGTCAGAGCCTGAGGCTCTTATCAAAGCTAAAGCTATGCCTAGGCCCTGGGTCAGGTCAAGGGAAATCAATCCAGACTTCAGTCCCTTGGCTGAGGATGAGGCCACTGTGGTATCTGGATTTTGTTCTGTGGCTGAGTCTGGTGCTCATTCCAAGTTCACATGTAAAGATGAAGCAGGTATTGATGCCTGGTTCTGGGCTGAGGAAGAGGCCAGTATTGGTTCCTGGTTCTGGAATGGGGAAGAGACTGGCAATAGGTTCAGTGCTAAGTATGAAGATGAATTTGATACAGGTGCCCAGTCTTGTGCTGTGGGATTGGGTATAGAGCCTGCAGCCGGAGTCAACTGCAAGCCTAGACCAAAGGCTGAGGAGGAGGAGGACATTATTGGGAACTGGTTTTGGGATGGAGATGATACTAGTTTTGATCCTAATCCTAGACCTGTGAGCAGGATAGTCAGGCCGCAACCTGTGGATGAAATTAATGAAAAAAATAGGCCCAAGGACTGGTCTGAGGTCACTATCTGGCCCAATGCGCCTGCTGTTCCTCCAGCGGTGTTAGGATTTAGATCCCAGGTTCCACTTGAAACAAGGCCTCCTTCATATGTTGTCCTTGCTTCAGCTAAGGAAAATACCCATTCTTTGCCTCATGCATCAGTCAGACCTTCTAGGAGTACTCTCTCATGCCCACACACTATGCCTGAAAGCGCACTTGGTTCTGACCCTTGTATCCAGACCATAGAGGAGATCAGACGCCAAATCAGGATCAGGGAATTGAATGGGATTAAGCCATTTGCTTGCCCTTGCAAAATGGAGTGCTGCATGGATTCTGGGGAATTTGAAAAACTCGTTAGTTTACTTAAGTCAACTACTGATCCTCTCATTCATAAAATAGCTCAAATTGCAATGGGTATCAATACTGTTCATCCATTTGCCCAGGAGTTCATTAATGAGGTTGGTGTGGTAACACTTATTGAAAGCTTGCTCAGTTTGCCTTCCCCTGAAATGAGAAAAAAAGGTGTAATAACTCTGAATTCCTCTTCAGGGGATGAAAGACAACACAGAGTTGAATTACACATTAAGCATATGTGTAAAGAAACTGTATCTTTTCCTTTGGACTCCCTTGGACAGCAATCTGGATTAAAGATATTAGGGCAACTGACTACTGATTCTGACTATCACTACATTGTTGCCAATTACTTTTCAGAGTTTTTCCATTTGCTATCCGTGGGAAATCGTAAAACTAGAAATCTTGTTTTGAAAGTACTTCTGAATATGTCTGAAAATCCACTTGCGGCCAGAGACATGATCAACATCAAGGCATTATCAGTATTAAAACTCATCTTTAACCAGCGAGAGGCAAAAGCCAATCTTGTTAATGCTGTGGCCATATTTATTAATATAAAGGAGCATATCAGAAAGGGATCAATTGTAGTTGTCGATCACTTGAGTTATAATACACTCATGGCCATATTCCGTGAAGTTAAAATGATTATTGAAACAATGTAAAATGATCCAGAAATACAGGAGAAAACTTTGAACAATCTCCAAATGCTAATAGGCTGTATGTTCCTAAAGAGCTTTGCATAATGCTTTGGTTATTACAGTGTTTATATTATAAACTACATTTTTCACATGACTTTTACCTGTGACAGTCTGTGTTTGAGCTAGTCCATTTTTGGTTATCAGGTGAATATTACATCTTGAGCTGAATGTTGTTTTTTTTTATCTTATCTAAATTAGTAGATTTTTAACATTTTACTTAAAATGGAAAACCAATTCATCATAAGTAAACTAGCGTGTTCATTAATATCTACTTAGATACATTTGTGCTTCAAATGACATAAAAGAAAATAACCTTGAATTTATAATCAGTTGTAGAACTAAGACTTATACAAACAAACATATTGACTAATAGTACCTAGAATATATATGCTCATTGCCAAATGCATCCTTTCAATATCTAGAGGAAGAGGTTGCCGTAGGCTGTTGTTATAAGAGGAATGACTGTCCACTATTGCACCTGCATCAGACAACTCATTCTGCAACACAGAAATGGTCCTGAATCTTAGACCAAATGTAATGTTTGTCAATTTTTTATTTATTGTTGTATTTATAACTCTTATTAGGCTGTGTCATTTGTCAAAATTTATCTCTTACAGAAGAGAAAGGAGGTAGACAGGGAGGAAACATTTCCTGTGTTCCTGTTCTAGTCAGATGCTGTGTTGGCACGATATTTTATGTTTTTTTTCCCTCAAGTTCTCACAGTGATTCTGTGAGATGGGTGCTTGTTTTTTTAATTTTTGAAAAAATTTAATACATTATTCTGGGTACTCTATAATGAGAAATAGAGATGTTAAATACTTTTTCCTAGTCTCCCACTGATAGTGGTATAGTGTTTTGTCTAACACTAAAACCCACTCTCAGCACAATTTTACATAGTATACTTTTTTAGGTGGTGGCCATCAGGGCTCAGGGAGTGTTTGGTTTTAATGGTTCAACTCTGCTGTGAATGCTATCCCTGTCAGGCCTTACAATTCTTAATATTTAACTTCCTCTAAATGGGTATGTCCTTTAGGCATTTGGTTTACCTGGTCAGAGGCCCAGAGAAAAGTCTAGGATGAATATGAGTGGATTTGGCCTGGAAGTGTCTGGGAAGCAGTAAGTGCCCAAATTTTTGTTGTCATGGTTTTTAATGTATATTGGGAGTCATCAGAAAATGAAACTTGCTATCTATTCTTCCTAACTTTATCTAGTCATATGTAATTTTTTTTCAAAGGACTGAAATAATTCTAGACATTATCTCATATTTTGCATTAAAACACTAATTGCTTTCTTCCTCCTTATGAAATCATACCTTAGCTTTTTTACCGTTCATAATTTATTCTCCCATGTGTCATGAAAGGCCAGAGAGCTCCATCTTTTGATTGTAGATAGGCACACTTTCTGCATTTGTAACAGATAAAGCTGTGTGGAATAAACTCAAATTGATTAATTTAGATCCAGAACTAGAGCTTCAAAAAACACAGAAAATGAAGGCTAGGAGAGGGGCTGGCTACCTCAATCCACAAGATAGTGCTTTCTGGAAGTCTGTGATCCAAAACACATTCCCAGGATTTATGGGCAATGGCTGAATTCTCTTAGTCTCATGGTAGGAGGTACAACCCATGGTCGGAGCTAAAGAAAAAATCTGTATGTGAAAGTATCAGGTTATATGTTTTGGAATTTTTAGACAGTTAAACTAAAATGAGATCATATTGTAAATATTGTTTGTTACATGCTTTTTGCCCCACTAACAGTATATTGTGAGCATCTTTCCATATCAATAAATATACTTCTACAGCATACTTTTCAATCACTTAATATTTTTCCTGATTTTTAAGTTGATGTATCGTTTCTAGTTTTTAACTGCATATTCTCTAATATACATATTCATAAATTTATTCTTTTGCAAAAATGAGAGGATAGTGTTCTGCAACTTGCCTTTTCTTTTAGCAGTTATCTTTCCAGCTCAGTGTTTTATAAATCTGTGTGCTTTTTATTTAGCAGATTTATTAAAGTATAATTGACATATATTAAGTTGTACATACTTAAAATCTACACTTTGATAAGTTTGACATATATACATGCATGAAAACATCACTACAATCAAGATAGTGCACATATCCATCATCACCAAAAGCATCTTCACATACCTTTGTAATTCTTCCCTCCCATCCATCCCTGTCTCCCCCTAGGTGCAACCGCTGATCTTTCTGTCAATATAGATTAGTTTCTTTTCTATAATTCTATATAAATGTGATCATACAACTGGTACTCTTTTTTATGTTGATCTGCTTTCACTCAGTAATTATTTGAGAGTCATCCATGTTGTTGTGTATATATACTTCATTGCTTTTAAAAATATTTTTATTGAGAAATATCCACACATGTACACTCCAGCCATATAATACAGTCAGTGGCTCACAATATCATAGTTGTGTTTTCTTCACATTGGTCATTTTTAGAACATTTGCATCATTCCAAAAGAAAAAGAAAACAAAAATGAACTCATACATCCCATACCCCTTTCCCCTCTCATTTACCCACAGTATTTCAGTCTATCCAATTTTTACCATTTATCCTTCCCTATTGTTTATTTGTTTTTTAATCCTTTTTTTTTAAACTCACCTGTCCATACCCTGGATAAAAGGAGCATTGAAGATGAAACTTTCACAATCATGTTGCAAAAATCTATATAGTTATACAATCTTCAAGAATCAAAGCTACTGGAACACAGTTCAATAGTTTGAAGTACTTCCCTCTAGCCGCTCCAATACACCATAAACTAAAAAGGGATATCTATATAATGAATAAGAATAACCTCCCAACTCTGGTTGAAGTCTCTCAGCCACTGAAAGTTTATTTTGTCTCATTTCTTTTTTCCCCCTTTTGGTCAAGAAGGCTTTCTCATTCCCATGGTGTCGGGTCCCAGCTTATCCCGGGGAGTTAGGTCCCACATTGCCAGGGAGATTTACACCCCTGGGAGTCATGTCCCACTTAGAGGGGAAGGCAGTGAGTTTACCTGCCAAGCTGGCTTATAGAGAGTGGCCACATCTGAGGAACAAAAGTTCTCCAGGGGTGACTTAGGCTTCTCTTTTGCATAGATAAGCTTCGTAGGGGTGAGCTCAAGATTGAGGGCTCAGCCTATTGAATTGGTTGTCCCCACTACTTTCGAGAATCAGGAACTCCCCAGATTGAGAAGTCTAATATTTCCTCCTTTCTCCCCAGTGCCCCAAGGGGACTTTGCAAATCTTTTTTATTCTGCCCAAATTATTCTGGGATATGTCAGGGCATCACACTAACCTGTACAAACCAACAAGATCTCATGCCCTATTCAAGATTATGTGTAATTATGGTGTTAAAATAAACTGACCATACAAATTAAATTAGATAATGTGCTACCCAAAATATAAATTTCGCAACAAATATCTCTCCCTTTGGTCTCGCACAGAGGTTGAAGATTGAAAGTATGGGCCATATCATCCTTTACCGAGTACTCTGATTTACCTTAGTCCTATCCAGAACTGTTTCCTTCATATCTCTAGATGAAGTTTGATCATTTTTTTCAGGTTCTTAACAGTAGCTGAATGGGGTAATGCCGACTTTCATAGCTTCAGTGCTCTAATTCTGAGTCTCAGATGTCACATAAATGCCTGAAGTTTCTGGGAACGACCAGGTTATATACAAATAGCTCAGTACCTCAGAATTTAGAAATACTAGTTACAACTCCTAAATATATGTGACTGCTGTAAGAGCTTATAATCTAGGATCCTCTATAATAGGCCCCAACCTGATAACCCATGCTCTCGATTTCAGTTCTCTGAGTTTACATATTATAGTTAATCCATATGAGTGAGGCATGATAATATTTGTCTTTTTGTTTCTGCATTTTATTCAACATACTGTCCTTAAGGCTCATTCGCCTAGTTGTATGCCTCACAACTTCATTCCTTCTTGCAGCTGCTCAGTAGTCTGTTGTATGTAAACACCATGGTACCCCCTTCCATTCCTTAGACCTTGTAACCTTAGGCCACCTCCATCCATTGCAAATCATGAATACTGCCACCATAAACACCAGTGTGGAAATGTCCATTTGTGTCCCCAGTTTCAGTTCCTCCAGATATATTTCTAGCAACAGCGTTGCAAGATCATATGGCAACCCCACTGTGAAACCACCACACTGCCCTCCAAGGGTCTGTACTCAGCTTCTCTATCAACAGTGAAGAGGTACATCTCTTTCTTCACATTTTCTCTAGCACTTGTTTCTCTCTGATCATTTTTAAAGAATTTTACTCACACATCATACAGCCCAACCTAAGTTAATAGACATGCCTTCGTCACCATAATCTATATGAAGACGTTTCCTTTTCTTCTGCATAGAATCCATACCGCCCCCATGCTCCCTGCATATTGACATTTAGTTTTGAGATATTACCTTTGTTACATTCAGTGGAAGCATATTACAATGTTACTGTTGACTACACACCCTAGCTTGCCTTGATTATACTTGTTCGTGTATTCCATCCATTTTCAACCCCCTTGCAATGTTGACATTTATTTGTTCCCCATCATGCAAAAACGTTTTTATATTTGTACATTTAATCACCAGTATTGCCCATTCTAGGCATTCCTAAGTGACACCATCTCAGTATTTATCTTTCCTTCTGGTTTCCTATGTGCCCCAACCCTTCTCCCTTAACCATACTCGCATTCAGCTTCATTCAGTGTGCTTATATTATTGTACTATCATCAGTTAACATTGTGTTATCCATTTCTGAATTTTACAATCAGTCTTGTTGCACAATCCGTATTCCTTCAGCACCAAATGCCTCTTTCTATCTCTTGACAACCTGTGTTCTTAAATTTAACTCTCAAAGTTCATTCATTAATGTTAGTTTATATTAGTGAGACCATACAGTATTTGTCCCTCTGTTTCTGGCTAATTTCACTCAGCATAATATTCTCAAGGTTCATCTATATTCTTAAATGCTTCTTGACTTTATTCTGTCTCACAGCTGTGCAATATTCCATTGCATGTATATACCACAGCTTGTTCAGCCACTCATCCATTGGTGGACATTTGGGCTGTTTCCATCTCTTGGCAATCCTAAATAATGCTGCTATAAACATTTGTGTGAGAATGTCTGATTGTGTCCTTACCTTCAGTTCCTCTGAATATATACCTAATAACGGAATTGTGGATCATATGGCAATTCTATGCTTGGCTTCCTGAGGAACCGCCAAACTGCCTTCTAGAGCAGTGATACCATTTTACATTCCCATCAACAGTGAATAAGTAT
The DNA here is from genome assembly GCA_004026745.1 of Myrmecophaga tridactyla. Lineage (NCBI taxonomy): Eukaryota > Metazoa > Chordata > Mammalia > Pilosa > Myrmecophagidae > Myrmecophaga > Myrmecophaga tridactyla. The sequence goes on from PVIY010004510.1 coordinate 9,090, forward strand.
GCCTCTTTCTCCCCATCTTCTCCAGCACTTGTTGTTTTCTGTTGTTTTGATAATGGCCATTGTAGTGGGTGTGAGATGATATCTCATTGTGGTTTTGATTTACATTTCCCTAATAGCTAGTGAAGTTGAAAATCTTTTAATGTGCCTTTTGGCCATTTGTATTTCCTCTCCTGAAAGTATCTGTTCATGCCTTTTGCCCACTTTTTAAGTGGGTTGTTTGTCTTTTTGTTGTTGAGTTGAAGAATCTCTTTATGTATTCTGAGTACTAAACCATTATCTGATACTTGGTTTCCAAATATTGTCTCCCATTGTAGGCTGACTGTTTACTTTCCTGACAAGTTCTCTAATGCACAAAATTGTTTAATTTTGAGGTGATCCCATTTATCTATTTCTTTTTAAAATATTTTTTTAAATTGTGAAATATAACATATATACAAAAAAGAAATAAATTTCCAAGTACATTTTAACAAGTAGTTATAGAACAGATTTTAAAGTTTGGTATGGGTTACAGTTCCATGATTTTTTGTGTTTTCTTCTAGCTGCTCCAAGACACTGGAGACCTACAGAAATATCAATATATTGATTCAGCAGTCATACTCATTTGTTAAATCCTGTCTTCTCTGTTATGTTCCTCCTTCTCTTCAAATAACATATGTACATAAAAGCAATAAATTTCAAAGAATATCACAACAATTGGTTGTAGAACAAATTTCAGATTTTGGTATGGGTTATAATTCCACAATTTTAGGTTTTCATTTCTAGCTGCTCTAAGGTACTGAAGGCAAAAAGAAATATCAGTATGATGATTCAGCACTCATACTCATTTGTTGAACTTGACCTTCTCTGTAAAACTGCACCATCACCTTTGATCTTTCTCCCACTCTTTAGGGTTTGCACCAGTTTGAAAGAATTTATGTACCATAGAAAAGCCATGTTTTAATCCTAATCTATCTTGTGGGAGCAACGGTTTCTTCTAATCCTTATTCAGCACTATAGGCTGGAAACTTGATTAGGTTATTTCCATGGAGATGTGATTCAATCAATTGTGGGTATTAAACTTAATTAGATGAAGATGTGTCTCCACCCATTCTACATGGGTCTTGATTAGTTTACTGGAATCCATAAAAGAGGAAACATTTCAGAGAGAGTTCCTTTATTGAGCATGAGAGAGCTGCAGAACCATGACAGATGGATGAAAGAACCACAGAGTCCACCAGCCAGTGACCTTTGGAGATGAAGAAGGAAAACACCTCCCAGGGTTCTTCATGAAGCAAGAGCCTGGAGAGAAAGCTAGCAGATGCTACCATGTTCACCATGTGCCCTTCCAGCTGAGAGAGAAACACTGAATGTCAGCAGTCTTCTTGAACCAAGGTATCATTCCCTGAATGCCTTAGATTGGACATTTCTATAGACTTGATTTGGACAATTTCACAACCTTAGAACTGAAAACTTGTAACTTATTAAATTCCCCCCCTTTTAAAAGCCATTCCATTTCTGGTATATCGCATTCTGGCAGTGAGCAAATTAAAACAGGGGTATTTGGGCTATGCCCATTCTAACTTTTTCATGTTGGAAGGGGCTGTCAATAATAGGGGATGGGGGATGGAGCTAATTGATGTTCTGGAAAGACTGGCCCCTCTGCATTTCAGGACTTGTCTGATTAGGGACGCATCTGGAGGGTGTAGGTTTTGGAGAGTTACCTTAGTGCATGGAACCTTTGTAGAATCTTATATCATGCTGTAGATATTTTTTAGGATTGGCAGGAATTGTTTTGGTTGTGATTTGGCAAGTTATGATAGGTAGCAATGTCTAACTGAAGCTTGTGTAAGAAGTGACTTCCAGTGTAGCTTCTCGACTCTATTTGAACTTTCTCAGCCACTGATACCTTATTTGTTACACTTCTTTTCCCCCTTTTGGTCAGGATGACATTGTTGATCCTATGGTGCCAGGACCAGGCTCATCCCTGGGGTCATCTCCCATGCTGCCAGAGAGACTTTCATACCTGGATGTCATGTCCCATGTGTGTGGGGGGGCAATGGCTTCACTTGAAAAGTTGGGCTTAGAGCAAGAAAGGCCACATCTGAACAACAAAAGAGGTCCTCTGGAGATGACTCTTAGGCATAGCTGTAGGTAGGCTATGCATCTCTGCTACATACATAAGCTTCACAATATTAAACCTCAGTATTAAGGGCTTGACATGTTGATTTGGGTGTCCCTAATGTTTAGCACGGTATCTGGGGTTTCCCTGTGGTAAAGTTTAATAGTTCTATAGTTTTTCACCCATTCCTCAAGGGACTTTGCCCATACTTTTTGATTTTCTGCCTAATAGATTCTGGGATGTATCCAGTATCATAGTAAGCTATTCAAGATTATTCTTATTCTGGGCTCCCTGTGTTTGGATTGTTTACCATTTATCAATATCTTTTTTCAATGCTTGTTCTAGTTTGCTAGCTGTTGGAATGCAATATACCAGAAACGGAATGGCTTTTAAAAGGGGGAATTTAATGAGTTGCTGGTTTACAGTTCTAAGGCCGAGAAAATGTCCCAATTAAAACAAGTCTATAGAAATGTCCAATCTAAGGCATCCAGGGAAAGATACCTTGGTTCAAGAAGGCTGATGAAGTTCAGGATTTCTCTTTCAAGTGGAATGGCACATGGCAAGCACAGTCAGGGCTTCTCTCTCTCATCTGGAAGGGCACATGGTAAACACGGCATCATCTGCTACCTTTCTCTCCTGGTTTCCAGTTTCATGAAGCTCCCCGGGAGGCGTTTTCCTTCTTCATCTCCAAACGTCGCTGGCTGATGGACTCTCTGCTTCATAGTGTTGCTCTCTCTGAATCTCTCATTCTCCAAAATATTTCCTCTTTTATAGGACTCCAATAAACCAATCAAGACCCACCCAAACAGGTGGAGACATGTCATCACCTAATCCAACTTAACAACCACTCTTGACTAAATCACATCATCCAGGGAGAGGATCTCATTACAGTTTCAAACATACAGTATTGAATAGAGATTATTCTACATTTATGAAATGGGATTTATATTAAAACATGGCTTTTCTTAGGGGGCATACTTCCTTTCAAACCAGCACAATGCTGATACTTTTGTTGTCAGGTCTAGGAAACCACCTCCTATTACAAGATTTATAAGGTATTTCCCTACATTTTCTTCTAACAGTTTTATGGTTTTAACTCTAAAGTTTAAGTCTTTGATCCATTTTGAGTTAATGTTTGTATAAGAGGAGAGATATGGAACCTCTTTCATTCTTTTTCATAGAGATATCCTGTTCTCCAAACACCATTTGTGGAAGAGGCTGCTCTGTTTCAGGTGGGTCGGCTTGACTGTCTTATCAGTGTCAATGTCCATAGATGAGAGTGTCAATTTCTGAACACTCAATTCTATTCCAATGGTCAGTATATCTATCTTTATGCCGGTACCACGCTGTTTTGATCACTGTAGCTTTGTAATATGCTTTAAAGCCAGGTAGTGTGAGACCGCTCACTTCATTTTTCTTTCTCAAGATATTTTTAGCTATTTGAGACATCCTGCCCTTCCAAATACATTTGGTTATTGGCTTTTCTATTTCTGCAAAGTGCATTGTTGTGATTTTAATTGGTATTGCATTGAATCTGTAACTCAATTTTGGTAGAATTGATATCTTAACTATATTTAGTCTTCCAATCCATGAACATGGTATCCCCTTACATTTATTTAGGATTTCCATGATTTCTTTAGCAATTTCTTGTAGTTTTATGTGTAGAGGTCTTTTATATCCTTTATTAAATTTATTCCTAAATATTCCACTCTTTTGGTTGTCATTGTAAATGGATTTCTTTTCTTGAATTCCTCCTCAGATTGCTTATCACTGGTGTATAGAACCACTACTGATATTTGGGTGTTGATCTGTTGTCCTGCTACTTTGCTGTACTCATTTATTTACTCGAGTAGCTTTGCTGTAGATTTTTCAGGATTTTTGATATATAGTATCATGTCATCTGCACACAGTGAGGGTTTTATTTCTTCCTTTCCAATTTGGTGTCCTTTTATTTCTTTTTCCGATCTAATTGCTCTGACTAGAACTTCCAGCACAATATTGAATAACAATTGTGACAGTGGGCATCCTTGCCTTATTCCTGATCTTACAGGGAAAGCTTTCAGTCTTTTCTCCCATTGAGAATGATGTTAGCTGTGGGTTTTTCATATATTCCCTTTATCATGTTGATGAGGTTCCTTTCTACTCCTATCCTTTGAAATGTTTTTATCATGAAAGGATGTTGAATTTTGTCAAATGTCTTTTCTGCATTAATTGAGATGATCAGATGGTTTTTCTGCTTTGACTTGTTGATATGATGTATTACATTAATTTATTTTCTTGTGCTGAACCAGCATTGCATACCTGGAATAAATCTTACTTGGTCATGTTGTATAATTCTTTTAATGTGCTGCTGGATTCAATTCAGAAGTATTTTGGTGAGGATTTTGGCATCTATATTCATTAAAGAGATTGGTCTGTAATTTTCTTTTCTTGTAGTATATTTGTCCATCTTTGGTATTAGGGTGATGTTGGCTTAATAGAATAAGTTATGTAGCTTAACTTCCTCTTCAATTTCTTGAAGAGTTTGAGCAGGATTATTACTAATTATTTCTTCAATGCTTGGTCGAATTCCCATGTGAAGCCCTCTGGTCCTGGACTTTTCTTTTTTGGGAACTTCTTGAGTCTTGACATATTCATGTATGAAATGGGGATAATAGGATTGATTTTAGGCTTGTGGTTCTGATTACAGAATATAATGTGTGAGGGCATACCTTAAAAACTTAAAATATGCCTGAATAAATAGAGGGGCTTGCAATGAACTGTACATGTAAATGTAGATGAGAGCTGGCTGGATTTAGTTATGGCAGTTGTCTCTTTTCAGAGGTGGGATTTTAAACTTGAACAGGAAGACCATGGATTGGATAAGTAGGAAGAACATTTAGGGAGTTTCAGGAGATGAAGAACATTAATTTGGAGGATGGCACACCAACTGGGAAAAAGGCATGAGAGGCAAGTTTAGAATGAAATTAATAGGAAGTAAGCAGATCATCTTTTTTTTTTTCAAATTTCACTAAGTTTCTTTTTACCAAGATCTTTCACTTTCATTTCACCTTACACCACGGTTAAATGGGATATGGGAATTTGGAGCTTGAAGGAATGCTAACATTTTTTTATTCTAACATTCTCACTTTACATATGTAGAATATTGGAGACTAGTGGCTGGCTCAAGCCTTCCTAAGACCTTATAAGTGCTCCTTTTATCACTTTCTGCTGATTTTAAACATTAGGTAAAAATCCACACTCTGTCATTATTTGATTAAAATTTAGATTTGTAATATACTTGAAGTTATCTGCGAGTCAGTTAACTAATATGCTTGCCTATTATGAAAAATATATTCAAAAATAGCATAGACCAGGATTCCCTTCCAATCAGAGGTAATATTCAAAATATTTAACATCTGGCAGAGCACAGGTATTGACCTATTAGCTTAAACACCAGCTGTCAACACTTGATCCTACTGAAGCATGACAGGGAAATGACAATCCTGCTTCCATCTTCCCCCAGGAAATTAAGAATTTGATGAAAGAATCAGACATGGATACTCCATAGACATGACAGAACTATGAGGAAGAGTGAATATGTGCTTGGGAGTAAAGTATATAGTATTCTATTAATTAGAAAATGCTAAAACTTAAGCATACTTTCTATGCATAGTGACTATGTCAAGTAGGACAGACTCCCAACTCAAAATTTCTTGAGTCATGTGAATGTAATTAACATCACCCAATTGCATATTTGAAAGTGGTTAAAATGGAAAATTTTAGCTTGTATATAAATTAGATGAAAAAAGATATTCATAGAACTGTAGAACACAAAGAGTGAACCCTAATGTAAGCCATGGGCAATGAATAATAACGTAATTATAATGATATTGTTTCATCAATTGTAACAAAGTTACCATACTAGTGCAAAACATTAATAATAGAAAAAGCTGTGTATGTGAGAGGGAGGTGTGCTGATTTGAAACTGTTGTGTACCCCCAAAAAGCCATGTTCTGTAATCCTCATTCAATATTTTTGGGTGAGATTTTTTTTTTGAAACATATCCACATACAGACACAAACATTCTTACCATATGATCATTCCATTCTTTTTATATAATCAATAACTCACAATATCATCACATAATTGTACATTTATCATCATGATCATTTCTTAGAACATTTGCATCAATTCAGAAAAAGAAATAAAAAGAAAACAGAAAAAAATTCATACATACCATGCCCCTTACCCCTCCCTTTCATTGATTACTAGTCTTTCAATCTACTAAATTTATTTAAACATTTGTTCTCCCTATTATTTATTTATTTTTAATCCTTATGTTTAACTTGTCTGGGAAAAAGGCATGAAAGGCAAATTTAGAATGAAATTAATAGGAAGCAAACAGATTATCTTAATCACAACCTCCAACAAAAAGAAAGCAAAGATACTAACCAAATCTATTAGCATCTTAAAGATTTCTTGAGGATTATCCTAGTCTTCAGTCTTCCTAGAACTGTTTTCTGAAGGAATAGCCTACAGTTTCTGCCCTAAGCTTTTCTTATTCCCTTGTGATATAAGTCCATCCTCACTACGATGCTTCCAAATTATCCATTTTGATGTTTTGTGGTTTTTTTGCTCATTTTATCAATTTGTGTCAATTTTAGTGTCTGGTCATTTTTCCTCAGTAATTATTGCCCAGTGAAATTCTGAACACATTTCTCCTTATGTAAACTTCTTTACTCTTCTGCAAGAATTCCAACACTTGTTTGAGCTGAAGAAGCAGTTTCTGAGTGGATGCTGCTATTTTGGCACAGGAACAGGGGGTTCCCTCCAGGACTGTGATGAAGTCAGGCTTCCAGGATTGCAAACTCAAAACCTGGAATCTCTGTTAAAAAGGTACTTTTATTTGGAATCTCTCGGCCATTGACACTTAGTCTCATTTCACTCTTCCCCCTTTGGTCGAGAAGGTTCTCTCAATCCCTTGATGTTAATTCTCAGCTCATTCTAGGGTTTTTC